>RCSS01000365.1:0-13578 GCA_004000155.1 Tubulinosema ratisbonensis | reverse complement strand
TGTTCGACATTTAATAAATTTGATATTAAATTTATTATAATTTATTTAAATAATATTAATACAAAATTTAAAATAATAAAAAATTTTTAATTACTGTATAAAGAATTTCTGATCAAAATGGCACCTTTCCCTCCAAATTTTCCCGGGCTAAAAAATGGGAGTCTACCCAAAATCTAATTCAAGTTTTTTTACCAAGAGAAAAGCTTTAAAATTCTGCAATGAATACATGGTATTTATTTTTTTTAAAAAAGGAAATGTATTTTCATTCTAATGTTTTATATACTAATATATTAATATATAAAACATTAGAATGTTTCAAGTTTAATTAGTTTAAAATTACAAGAATAATATAATTCGCTGATAAAAACATAAGCTTGAAAATATTTAATCTATAGTCGATTCTGGAGCACCCATAAAGACATCTTTTTTATGAGACATCCCCTCTTTTTTCTCGCTCCTTCGCCTTTTCTCATCTGAAAATTTTTTTAGCATATTTATTTTTTCTTCCTTTTTATAAGATTGAAAGCCAGTCTCAGTTTCATTTTCTTTTTTTCGTTTGCAGTAAGAATGATCAGATTCTACTTCCAGTTTCCTTTTCCCATAAAAAACAATAACATCCTCTTCAAAATTATTTTCTATAAAAGATGAAATAAATTCGTTCCTAAAAAAACTTCTATTCACCAGTTCTTTCATAATTTGTTCATTAAACAAATCCTCTTTACTATTTTCTATGGTTCTTTGGTCGTTACCACTTGTTTTATTTATCGGCTGTGTCAAGTATACTTTTAATAAATAATATAGCATAATCGTTTTTAAAGGGGAATAATAACTTTAAATAGAAATGGTTTTGATCTCATTTTTTATAAATGGCAAATTGAATTTAAATTATAATAACAATAAAATTAAACAAAAAATGTTTTTACAAATTTTAAAGAAATAAAAACTATTTTTATTTTCGGATTCAATTATTTTAATATAAGTTATAGCTATTCATAATAAATCGATGATATAAAGTTGATAGACAAATTATTATTTAAAATTTTATTTAATATTTACGCATAGGTAATAAAAAATTTTAGCTTTTGACATAGATGAAATATGTAAAACTAATTTTTACAAAATTATTTAAAAGGTTTTATTAGACTTTCAATTTTTATGTTTAGAAAATAAAATATTTAAGAAGAAGCACAAAATCTTCAAAAAATATGTTAAAGTCTGATGGTTAATTTCATTAGTCCACTGTATACAGGTTTATTTTATCAAAATTTTATGTTCAATTATATTAAATCATAAGAACTTAATAGTTTTACACTTCTATAATATTTGTACAGGGTATTGAATTTGACAATGCCATAAAAGAATGTTCAAGTAAACCAAAAAAAAAACAAAAATTTTATTATTAAATTAAACTGTGAACAAACCTAATAAACTCAATTTTGCTCTAAAGTATATAGCATTTTTTAAATAAAAATAAATAAGAATTAACTCGGCTCAAAACCCTCCCCCAAAAAGAAAGCTCTTATTAACATGTTTAAATCAAATAAAACCTGTTCTCAAAAATATTATTAAGAATAATTTTAAATTATTATAAATATATTATATTTTGCCGATTGTCAAAAAATTGATTAAAGTTAGCTTACCAAATTATATAATTTTTTAAAAGAAAAGAGATCTCAAAACTTTTATTTAAGATGTTAATATTTTGAAATAAATATAAAACTATTGGAGCTTTTTGAAAGATGATCTTTTAATTAAAATATACTAATAAAAATGATTGTTGTTAAAATTTTTGATTAAAATCTTTTGAATACAATAGAAATCCTTTATTTTTGTAAAATATATATTGGTTTAGGTTTATACGTCTTAAAACCTAGCATAAAACATTGAAGTAATAAATATCTTCAAATGATCTTAAATTGTAACACTTTAAAAGTATAAATATTCTAATTTATTTAAAATTTTAATTAAAAATTTCTTCGCCTGCCTATTTATATATTAATATTAGAAATCCTTCTTTTTTATTTAAAATAAGAACATTAATTTTCAAACCTAATTTTATAGAATAATTTAAAAATACTCAATAAGATTGAACAAAATTGGCACTAAAGAAAAAGTAAAGGCACTTTTGAGCATAAAAGTTAATAAAACATTTGTATTTTAGTTAACAAAAAAATTCATTATAAATATTTTACATAAAAAACCAATCTTCTAAAATTACAGCGAATAGAAATGCTTTTATAAAAGACATTAATAAACAACATATTCAATAAATTGAATAAATTTAGATTATATTGCCATATAGTCTTTATAAATTTAATTTAATATTTATTTGATAAATTGATTAATCAAAAACGCATAACGAATCTTTCTTAAGTAATTTTTATAAAAAATACTTTTAACCAATTTTTTAAAAATAATCATATTACCTTTGAATTATTGACAATCACCCATTAAGTTAAATACATATCAAATATACAACTAAGTTTTATGTAAATACCAATAAACAAAAGATATCAAGAAATTCCGAAAGATTATTTAGACAGAATAAATGATTAAGAATATTTTTTAACCTTTATTAATTAATATTGTAATTTTAATACACTAGGTTATTAGCTAAGTAATTAATTTATTGAGTAATTCTTTTGATTTATATTTTTTTCTACAAAATAAACACAGCATTTAAATTTATATTTTTATTTAAGGGATGTTAAATAATTCTTTCTTTTTGTGGATAAGTGATTGATTTTTTTTTATTTTCAAGAAATTTTTTACATTTATATTTTAAAACTATTACATGGCTGATAATGTAAAATTATATAAAAAAATATATAAAAAATTTTTAATTTCATATCGTCTTTAAAAAACTCTTTAATTTATGTTGTTATTCACCAATTTTCTTTAAATTTTATAGAAATCTAAAAGATAAAAAATTTAAACCATGTTAAAACTAATATGATACCTACCTAAAGAAATACTTCTACAAATAAAAAAAAAACAAAAACCGACCATACATGTAATTTTTATTAAATTTCTTTTTGATTAAATACCTCTTAAATTTAAACAAAGATGCAGTTGGTTTAGAAATAAATTTTAAGAAGGATTTTTAGTTAAAATGTATACTTTAAATTGGTTTATTTTAATAAGCCTGTGTAAAAACTCATCATTATTTGTTAAATTTATAATTTTACTGTAATTAATGATATTAGCTAAGAAATAACCTATGATCTTCAATAAAATGACATCTTTAGAAAATTTCGCAATTTTTTTCATAATCGAAAAATTCATAAATTTAATTATTTTATCTTTGTAATTTGATAAATGCTACCCAAAAAAAGAATTTAAATCAAAAAATAATAAAAGAAAAAGAAACACCCCTTTAATGTATTCTCTAGTTTATTTATTATGTACAATAAAGATTGAGATGGTTTTATTAAGCCATAACATAAACTTAAGAAATAAAAGTGATAACAACAACGTATCATGTTTAAAGAAAATTAAGAAAAAGAAAAAAATATTAACCAAAAAAGACAAAAAAGTTATCCTTGAAAATATGTACACAGAATTTAACAAAGTGAAAAAAGTTCATTTGAAAAAAGATCGCATTTCTTTAAGCCTTGCTTGTTTCATAATGTTAGTCAAAAGGATAGTGTTTCATTACATAAAAAGTATCGATATTATTCGTGGAAACCATCTAAAAACAAAGCAAAAGAGAGTAATTTAAATCTACTCACAAGCTTAAATTTAAAGAAACCCTAAGAGAACAATTTAACATATCAATTATCACAGAATTGTAATTACCCAGCTAAATTATTAACAAAATCAAAAAACATTTCAAGTACAATTACATCACCCGATCAAGGCATTTTATTGCATTTCGATACTTTCTTTGGTTGCTTAGAAGAAGTTTTCTATTCTTATAACCAAACAAAGTATCCTGTTCCTAATCTACAAAGTTTTATGAATGTTATACTTTCAACTGAAAAAGAAACATAAAGATCTACAAAAAGGGGCTTTTCATTGGTTTTTGGTAGAATCAAAAAATATTTTTAATTACAAAAAAGAATTCATTAGCAAAATAAAGCAATCAATTTCCCAAAGTCAATTTAAAAAATACTCTTCTTTGATTTTTAAATATTTCGAAATATGTGAAAAAAATAAGAATAAGTTAATAAAATCGATCATAAATACCCAGAATAACTTTTCAATAATAGTAAATTTTTTAGTTGACAACTTTGATAGGAGTAAATATATTTATGATAAGAAAGATATTCTTGAAATGCTGCAATCAGAACTAAGTTTACTTATAGGTTTGTTTTTACCCGAATTTAGATACCTAAACAAAATAATAATTCAACAATTAAATATACCATTAGAAATACCGAAAATACATTTTATTGTCTCTATGTTTATTTTACAAGCTTTTTTTTCATGGTACACAATATCTCACACTATGTATTTTACACCAATAAGTTTAAAAACTAACATTTTTCTTCATAAAACCAACTATTTTATAGAAGAAAGTGTAAAACTTAGAACAATTTTAATCTTGTTATGCAAAGAAGTCCAATTAGAACACTGCAAGAGATTATTGGAAAACATCACGAGTCGATATTTAATGTATTTTAGTTTTTCTCATAAAGAAAACCAAAGTAAATTATTTTGGTATTATTTGGGGAACCTTATTGTTTTTAAAAATTACGGTGAACCGAAAGAATGTAAAAAATTTTTGGAAGATAATTTTTACCAATGCTTGTCATTAAATAATTTATTATTGAATTTAGAAAACCAAAACGACTTTGAAATAAGGGAAAAACTGAAAATTTTGATGAAACAAAAAACAATAGCTACGGCTGATATTTCTGATTTTAGTTTTCTGAATCTTTCAATGTTTTGAATGATCGAGAAGAAAACTATTTCATAGAAGAATTTGTCAAAATAATTTTAAGTGAAAGAATTGCAATCGTATATAGAAAGACAGAAAATATTCTTAAATAAATAATTGTGGTTTTAAAGAGTAAATCAAATAATTGATAAGTGATTTATTTTCAAAATCAGTCAAAAGAGGATTTATTTCTGAAATATTTTTTTTATTTTATCGATTTTTCATTTTTTTATAAATCTTAAATGGTTATAATATATCTGAACATAAAATCAATAGTCAATAAAAAAATTATTTAACTTAAAAGAGAAAATTTTTATTGTTTATTGTTAAAAATAATAAAATATCGCAAAGCATTTTTAGGTTCAGATTCCATTATTTTTAGACTCTTTTTTAAATAATTGAATTGACCACAGAAATATAAATACTTTGAATCTATTACTTTTTTTATTATAAATAATTGAATGTATATTTTTTTGTGATAAAAAAAGAACTACGTTAGATATGGTTTTAGTTTGCGACTTCCAGTTCTTATCATTAAAATCTTTAAAAGTAACTAAGTTAAACACATAATATATCAAAAAACTTCATTATAATTATTTCAGCTTATCAAATATTTTGATTCATAAAATAAAAAAATAAATAAAAAAAGTTGAATAATTCATTTTTAAAAAATTATTAGCAATATAGAATCAAAAATTGTTTTAAAAACTTAAATAAGCTAAAACTTAAAATATTAAACAAAAAATTTTCATGTTTTTTGTTGCCTAGGTATAAAAAATCCATACGAAGATCTTTTAGTTATATCTTTTATATAAAAAATTTTCAGATGATAAATTATTAACAGAAACAATAAAAATTTAACATTTTTGCAGAATATTGAATAAATTGTAAAAATAAAGATTATAATTTAAATTTTAAATTCGAGTTTCTTTGCTAATATTCCTAGTTGCTAACATTTCTTGATATAGTCTTGCTTTCCTAGAAATATGACCAAATAACTGCCTCATTCTGACTAACTCAGAAATTCTTAATTGCTTACATAAATATCGATAAAGTTTACTTAAAGTAACATTAAATTCATTGATTAGATTTTGACGTATGCTTAAATCTCATTTTAAATTATTGAAAAAAGAGCAAAAAACTTTGTTTAACCAAATACAGAAAAATATTTCTATTTTTTCTATTAAAAACACAAGGACACTTAATTTATAAGGCTAATTCTTGCAACTTTTTTATGTCATTTTCTTTAATAAAGAAGAAAATTATAGACGAAATTTAATTTTAAATTTTTAGTTCATTTATCGCTTTTAAATAAAAATCTGTTACAATGTTTTTATATAGAGACAATTTTTAGAAAAAATACCGAAAGTCTTAGTCTATGATTTATTGTAATTTTTAAAAAAGCATATATTGTAGAAACAATACTTCCAGTATTTTCATATGTATAGCATAAAGTTGAGAGTTATATGAAGAAAAACGGCAAAATGTATCATTTGATAATCGGGTGTCAGCATTGAAAATAAGAAAATCAATCCCCTCTAAAAAATATAAGAACTTATTAGAAATTTTAAAACTTATATCATATACAAAAAATGGAAGTTTTATTAAGTCTTTTAAAATGCTTCAACAATACAAATAATATTAATAGGAATAAAACCATCTCTATTTATTCTGTTTTTCATTAAGTTAAAAAAGGATCTATATTTTAGAAATAAGGCTATTTCTTTATCAGCTTGCTTGTAATTACAGTCAACATTTTAAAATAGATCATAACTTGTGTTGTTTTGCTTTTGATTTTAAATAAAGTATTCTTTTATAAGTCTACAGAAGTTATGCATGGTTTAAAGGTTTCTTTATGACTCTGCAATTATTCTTCATTATTGCTAGGTGTTACATTTTTTGCATTTACCACGCCAGAAAGAAATGCTTTTTTTTGTTTAACATAATAAAAAATGTAATCTATCTAAATAATAAGCTTTTACTCAAATTATTTCACTTATTTTAGTTCCATGAAGCAAGATAGTAAAAAAATTTAAAAAAACTATTAACTTTAATTTCTAACGAAATTGCTTCAGTGAGCATATAAAAGTGGGGGCGTTTACTTAAGAAGAACTTTAAACCAAATTCTAAAACGCTTAAAAATGATCAAACATGCTATGAATAAAATAACGCAAAAAAATATATTATAAATGTACAAAAATTGGCCAGATTAAATAAATATAAAAAATATAACCATATAGTCATATAAGAAATTCATAAATAATTTTCAGCAAAGAAGCGGTGTGTACCTTATCACAGTTATGAAAATTTTAACAAAAAGCATGTATAATCTAAAAATATTATGAAAGTTTTGATTATTTTATCAATAAAAAATTAATTTTAAAACATTTATTCACATCGCAGATAAAAAAACAAAACGACACAACAATATTTATGATTTTTACAAACACGCAAGATCTTATTTCAAAAAATAATTAAACGTTGTAACGGTCTATTAAGTTGGAAGCGAGAATTTTCGTGGGAGTTTTCAAGAAGTAACTTTAAATTGGTAAACAATAATAATGGTAATGTTTCGATAAATATAATTTCAACAATTATATTATTTATAAATGACCGTTGTCTATTATATGTAATGAATGCAAAAACTATAAGATTAAAATCTATTTTAAAGAAATACAATCTTGCCGATAACAAAAAAATCCTTTTTATATACCTATGGTATTTTTCAGTACCTTGTATCTAAGGTACTTAAGATAGAGTAAATGCGTCTGTGAACTGATACCACATTATTTAAATTATTAATTAGTGTCTATTGAAAACCACCGTCAACTATATTTATTATATTACTATTCCTTATGTAATTATTTCTTCAATTTTTGGCAGGGAGAACACAATTAATTCAAGATTACATTTGCTTTTTTATAAAAATTAAGATTGTTTTTTTGTATATAATTAATAATGTAACTAATAAGCTGATATGATTGATTGTATACTACGTATCATATTTGAAAATGGTATTACGATTTTATCAAAAAAGAACTTTTTTGATTTTACCATTCTTTTTATTTTTATATTACCACATAAAATTATAAATTTAAGTTTTATAATTTATATGAAATGAAATTTTTGTCATGATTGATTTTTTCTTATAAAAAAATACAAACTAATCTTGAAAATTTCTTTTGTGGCTTATTTTTTTTAGAATTAAAATTAAATTTGAAAAATAGCCAATACTTTGAGTTTTTTAGAAGCCGCCAAAGCGCTAAAAGGCTGAAATTTATTGAAATAAGATGGTATTTTACATAAATTTCAAATGACCACTTCGACATTTTCCTTAGCAAACATATCACTAAGCCTATGCTTCATAAAAAGCATATTATATTAACAAATAAGTTTTCTAATTTAATCACAAATTTTGAATTCTTAGTTTTTTTTGCTATTTTAATCGTGTCAGGAATATTCAGATAATTGTTGGTTGACTTTGACCTCCAATATTTAGATGATTATTTGATGTAATAATTAAACTTCTGGAACATTAAAAGTATAAAACGGTTAAAAATAAATAAAAAATGTTTTTAGAAAATCACTCTTTAAGTGATTATGATTCCTCAAAAAATAATATGATAAATTTAAATGTTTTAATGCAATAAAAAATAATTGTTAGATTAACTTATCTAACTAATAATTTTCGTTACATTAAAATGGTATGATTGATCAACTCTTAGGTTTTATTCTGTTTGTTAGTAAGATGTAAAAGAATATAATTTATTTAATATTATTTACATTTTTTCCCATGATAGAACACCCACTTTTTAGACTTTATCTTTGAATTATAAGATGAATTTACACATTCGCTCTTTATTAAAAGAGTACTGTTTTTTATATCTTTAAGTTAATATTAACAAATTAATATAATAACATAAAAAATTAGTTGACGTAACACACCCTTTAGATAGTTTCACAAATAATATTTTAGACTAAAAAATGCAACAAATTTTAAATTTACAACTATCTAATGCTATAAGTCTATTATAAACGGGTTATTACATCTAAGTAAAGAAAAAAAAATTAATAACTACATGTTATATATGATTTTTGGTACAAATAGCTATATATCTATACAAAGTTGTGGGTATTTCCAAGCGGCAGTTTTACAGGCAAAGTTTTTTCTAATTTAAATCAACTTCCTTTCATAAAGCCAATTCCGTACTTCCTTCCTCTTTAATTTTAAGCTTAAGAACAAATTCAATCATATACTTTTTCTTATTATAATTTTGTATAAACTGTTAAAATACCTCAACGACTTTACAAGCTTGAATAACTTAAATTCTATAGTGTTAAAATCTTATAATATAATCGAGTTGATGATTTAGTTTCTTTTTTTGTTCTTTTATTAATTTTAAATCAAACTATGATCTATGATCTTATAGCCTTTTTCAGTAATTATGTTTATTATTAAAGTAAATTATAAAATCTAATAAATACCTTTATATTTAAAAAAAAGAAATAATTTTAAAAAAAAATTCACCTTTAAATTAATTTAAAAACATACATCAAAATGTACAAAAAAACATTTTTAAAAACCGATTTTTATATTTATTCTTACAATCATAAACTAAACGATCCCAAATTTAAATTTTCACTTTTTAACATTTAAAAAAAATTTTAAAAAATAATTTGCAAATTTTATAGGCTAAAAATTTTTTAAAATTAAACTACCAAAAAAGAAACTTTGATCAAAACATAAAAAGAATTTACAAACCCACAAAAAATGCAGATTCTATTCTTACTCATTCAATTAGCTAAACAATCAGAAGATTTAAACAAAAAACAAAAGACTTCATTTGGTTCTAGGCTTAAACAAGCCTGTTCTCCGATATTTGGCATTAAATCTTCCATAGGAAGGAGAAGATATTGCTCTACTCCTAGCTTAAACACTATAGAAAAGAGAAAAACAAAGCGACCAAGTTCACTTTACTACATTAATGAAGAAATTACTCCAGATCCCATTCTTAAAAGGGAGCAAGATAGTGGTATATCAATAGATAGTCTAAAAAATATTCAAAAGGCTACCTTTTCTATAGATTTTGTCGAATATGAAGAAGCTCTACCATTTATAGAGAATAAAGAGATAGATAAAATTGAAAATTTAAACAAAAAACAGAAAGCAATAATTGAACAGTTAGAAAGAAAAATTGAATATTTAAAAAAAATTATTGAATCTAAGGACGCTGAATATTTAGTTCTAGCAAACAATTATAGTAATCTGCTAGATATAATTTACAAATCAGAAACATCAACAGACAAATATTTATCTGAGATAAATAATACAAGCCTAACCCCCTCAACTAGTAATGGATATTTAAACAAAATGAATTGTAGTAATGAGGGAAATAAATTATATAAAAAAGATAGAAGTAGAAAAGAAAGGATCTCAGATTGAGAAAAAAATTAAAATATATTTTCTATTTTTTATGTAACATAATAGTCATTACAACTTTATATTTTTAACGCAAATTTGATTTTTCTTTTAAATAACAAGATTAATAAAAGAGATTAATATTTATAAATGTAAGCGATTAAAATTTATACAGGAAATTATCTTTTAAATGGCAGCTAGACTAAGTGACATATTTAAAATTGCTTGATATCTTTAATTATGTTTTTATATTTAAAACAGAAAAAATAAATAAATATATCAAATCTAATTGTAAAACTATACACACAGAATAATATAGAAACTAACACGTTCGTTTTTTAACCTTCAATACGAGTATATTTTTAGAATTATCAATATTATCAGAATATCACAAAGTTCAAAAGGATTGCTTAAGAAGTAACATAAGACATTGAATTAACTAAAATATTTTTATATTTTTTTGTTCTTGTTATAGAAAAAGATATAAAAATTTCTCGATCTATTTTTTGAAAGAGTATCTATTCACAATAAAGTATTTTGCATTTAAAATGAATAAACAGTTTTTTGTACTAAAAACATTGATATATCATTAGCACAATTTAGGTAAATTTACTAGAAAAGAAAAATAATTACAACTTTTAGATGAATTCTTTGAAATAACATACGTTGTTTAATTAAAAACGTTAGATTTGATACCAATCCAGATTTTGATAATAACTTCCCAAAAAAAGGTATTGTTCTAAAACAAGCCAATTTTAAATTAATCTAAACGTTTACACACTATTTTCAAAATACGAATTACATTTTTAAAAATATTATATTTTATTTCGATCCTAAAATTTTATATAAATATTTATAATTTTATTTAAAAATCTGGTGCATTTAAATGTATGAAATAATTTTAAATATCATAACATTCAATGAATATGAAATCATTGTGTATATTTCCGAGATTTTGTAAGAACCTTTCCTAATTTTTTACTTTATAAATCGATAATTTTTTAATATTAAATTTTATTTAAAAAATATCAATTATCCCACAAAAATGTAATTGTTTACAATAATTTCTTGTAACTTTATTGTGATAATAATTAAATTTTATCGCTTTTATTAACCTACTCGTTTAAAAACGATGTAAATTTTGTTCTACAAAATAAGTTCTATTATAAATATATGGTCATGTCGAATGATAAAAGACAAATTTTTTTTCTATGTCAGTTAAACATACTTAACCGTTTTTTAAATCGTAAAATGTAAAAAAAGCATATTTAATCAAAATAAATAGTTTTTTAATGTATCTAGCTAAAAATTTTTTTATTGTAATAAAATTAAAATTCTCCAATAAAATTTACCGCATTAAAACTAATCAAAGACTAAAAAACGCTTAATATCGGTATGCAAGTAAATAGTTATAATTGTTTTTCCATACATTCACAAGTTTTTTCAACAAGTTTACTTCCGAATAATAGAGTATTTCTCAGAAACAAATAAATGGCTTGCAAAAAGAGTTCACTAAAAATATATAGAATTAGGCACAAAATTCTCACCCTGTGTTGATAAGTTTGTACCTAATTGAGTTAAAATAAAATTAATAAATATTTTATTAATAATTTGATAAACTAAATCTTATTAATTAAATATCAATACAAAATAAACAAATTAATCAACTTAAATTTAATTAAATTTTATTTTGCATTAAAAAAATTGTGTTTGTTATTAAACTGAAAAAAAAGAATCTGAAAAATCACTCCTTTTATATTTAAATCTCTTTTACTTTTCATTTTAAGTTTAATTCATTGTTAATAGATACCACAGCTTGAGTATTTATTTCGTTGATACTGCACAAAAATTGGTATTTATAGCATATAATGTCATTATAAAAATTGTAATCAGACAGCCTATCATAACTTTTGTGCTCGTCTGTCCAATTTAAAAAGTTATTTGCCATGTGTGAACAGATAATGGGTATTGTTGTAGAGGATTTTTTATTAGGAATAATTTAAGCGGCTCATCTTGAGATGTGATCCCTCACTTCTACTATGCAAATTGAATCTGTTTTATTTCCAGCAAATTTTATACATATCTATTATACTTATAATTAAATATTTTTGTTTATCTGGAGCACCAAATTTGTTGTTTGTAAAATTTCTTTAAGGGATTAGACTACTAATTTATGCAGTATTTTTATTATACTATCATGTGAAAGACGCATAATTATGATTATACTATACAAAAGTTGTTTGCGAGAATATTTTATTACCGCCTTAAAAGTATCTTTTGATAAATAATATGAGATATCAGAAAATGAACCTTGTATTTTAGCAAAATATTTTTCTTAGGAGTTACAATTAGGTTCAAAACAGCGCCAGGATAATTTATCAACACATCTTTAACCCCAATTACTTCAGTAGAAAAATCGCTTACGGCTAGATTTTGTTGGATAATTACTATAAAAGTTGAATCACTCCTTTTATTTATTTCTTACACTTTTACAGTCTCCTGCACCTGTCCAAACATTCTTTCTTTATTTATCTCCTCTTTTATTGTTTCTTTTAAATGCTCTTTGCTGCCAAATCGTACTAGGCATCTGAAAGATGTCATAAAAGTAAAAAAGGAGATTGATGTGTACTATTTTTAAGAGATTAATATCAAATATTTATAGTTCAAGTATTTAAGAGAAAATTATAAATAAAAGATGGATTCAAAGAATCATATTTACTTTGAAAACAAAAGTAGAGCGAGAAAACCCGCCAAAGCATCCAATCATATATAAAATAATAAGACCGAAAAGAAAACATACCTAATTTTAAAAAACATCTTTTAAGAAGAATATGTATTTTTTAAACTAAATTAACTTAATTCCTAGTATTATCTTGAATATTTTGTTTAAATTTTTTAAAATATGTGTGTTTAAACAAACATATATATTTCAACATGTTTTAACCCTTTTCATCTTCTATATAATCTTTCCTTTTTGTAATTCAGCACAAAAATCACTTCCAAATTTGTTTTTTTTGTAAGAAAAAGAATTTGTTAATTTCTAGCTTTATACTCATCAAAGATTTTTTATGTGAAAAATGTTTGATATGTTTTATCTAGAAAACAAATAATTCTTAAAAAATTTCAGCATTTTATACAAAATCTCTATCAACATTCAAACTAATAAAATAAGTTAAAAATAAAATAGCTTCTATTCAAAAGATGTCTGATTGTCGGAATAAAGTCTAATTATGTTAAATACAAATTTGTAATATTTTGAATAAATAAAACTTAGGAA
>RCSS01000363.1:0-12435 GCA_004000155.1 Tubulinosema ratisbonensis | reverse complement strand
GGTACTCATCTAATCTATGTACAGCACGAAGCCCTAAAAATATTTTTTTAATGAAAATTTTAGTTAAATTATATATAATTCTTTTTAAAATATAGATTCACCCACTAATTTTAGCACAAAGTTAGCAAGAAAAAATTTCATATCTGAATTGCGAGTTAAATTTCTAGATCGGTTTTTATTTTTTAAAAGTACTTTTTGTTTTAGGTAGCTTGAAATCGGCCCTATTCGGAACCACTGAAAATAACAAAATTATTACTTTTAAATAATAATACCTCAGCTTCTATGTAATTTACTTGCCTCTACCAGCAATTCTGACTATAATTGTGATCTTTAGAGTATTTTTATGCACCTTTCTTGTTAATACCTTTGTCTCTCTGAATTTCTTCTTAGAAAAAGATATAGTTTATATGAAGGCTTACTTTATAAAAAATCAATAATATTTTTGTTTTTCTGTCCACGTTATTAAATCTAGATTCTATAACTTTGTTATTTAACCAACACCGCTTAATTTCCGATTATAATATTTTTATACAATGATAAGTGTTTGTAACCACTCCATTATAGACCATTTATTGCTTTTATCCAATTTCTTGTGTATTTTCCTGCATTGTTTTACTTATTTTGAGTCTAAGTGCTAAAAATATGTTTGAATTTTAATATAACTATGTTTTTGTTGTAGATGCAAGTATTATTTCTTGCAATAATAAAGAAGTAACTCTGCGTTTAATATATCTGCACCTCTAAACGTTACTATTCATTTATAACTTCATACCAGAATTTATTAATAAAAACGACTGCAAAAATCTAATATCTATCTGCTTTGAAGTGACAAAACAAGCATGTTTTGTGATAAAATTAAATATTTGAGAAATTCTAAGACTCTAACTTTTGATTTAAAAAAATACTTACCATAAAAGTAAATTAGCATGGATATTTTTAACTACGTAGGAAGGAATAAACAATAGTTTTAATCAATCTTTATTAAAGTTTTTAATCAAAACTTAATATCAGGGCTATCACAATATGTATCATAATTTAACGACATATTCACAAAAATTTATGTTTTATTTATTTGTAAAGATTAAAAAAATATTTGACATGCAAATCTGAACCTAAACACAATAATGCATTCCTTAATTCTTTCAAAAAATCAAAATGAAAGTAAAGAAACTTTAAAAATTAAGATTGATATAATATTGCAAATAAGATTATTATACAACCTTGTTTTATAAAAATTTTTTAGCAGCGTAAAAATCTAATGAACTTCAAAAAATAAATAATTAATTTAATTTATAAGTTTCTCAAATGCCTATAAATTTTTGCATTAGCTAACCATATAAAATTTTAAACTACTATAGTTAAATACTAAAGCGATGGCAGATGTTTGTCATTCGAAAAGAAGTATGGTTGGTAATTACAAAACTGCAAAATTATTTTAAAAAGAATTTTAAATAAAAATAGCAGTAAGAGAAATAATTTGTTTAACAATATAAAAAATTTATTAAACACAAGTCGGTGGCAAAGACACATGTTCCTCAAACTACCATCTTTGAAAATATTTATTTATAAAAAAATATTAAATTTAATATCTCGTGTTTAAAACAACAAATAATTTCCTGTAGATGTTTGCTAGAATTCGTAAGGAAAAAAAAAATCAAAACATTTGAAAAAACTTTTTAAAAATGCATAAACAGGCATTTATTCTATTTAGAATTAACATCCTAGAGGAAATCTAATAATCATTGATATAAGATCTTTGCAGTATTAATCATATTATAAAAGATCGAACCTCTTTATTCTTACTAAGAAGACAAATATTTTATAAAAAAATATTGTTTTTTGATACTTAAAAAAATACAAAACTTATACAAAAAGAGAAATTTTAAACATTATACAATGCTGGCCAGATACAAGAATACCTTCTACAAATAATAACCTTAGAGAAGCATATTTTTAAACGACTCTAAGATTAAAGTTTCTTTTTATTAAAATTAAAATAAATGAAAACACTTTAAGATTCGCATTAATTGAACGAAAATTGATTGGAAGATAAAAAATTCAAAGTTATTTCAAATATATTGCGGTGTTTCACACCTAAAACAAGATTGTTAAAAAGACTTTTATTTAATTTGTTTATTTGTTTTCTCATCTGGTTCCCCTTGGGCTTAAAATATTTTTATTTAATAATTTTTTGTTATTTGCTGATTGGTTAGTTTTAACGTGGTTACCTAATGTACCACAATATCTACAAATTTAATTATTTTCAGAGAAAATTTTCTTTAATTTGTATTTTTATAAAATAAAGATTTTTGTTAAAATCTATTAAATTGATATTAGTTTAAATTTGCTTATCTTTTGTTTGTAAAAAATCATTTTATAATTTAAAATTTTTTATTTGCTTAAATTAAATAACACATAAGGAAATAAATTAATTGAAATTTCCGATATTGTTTTTTAGTTAATATAGGTTTACCTTTAAAAGTTAAAAGCTTATAAAATCAATTTAAAATTTAATCCAATCAAAATAATTTTGGTAGCATCCAAAATAAAAGGGCTCGAGAAAATATTAATAATTAAAAAATTTTGGATTTTTATAATTCTTTACAAATATTAAGATATTTATTTAATCAATTTGTTTTTAAATCTAAAAACAAGATCGATTTAAAGAATTATTTTAATTTATAACAGGGAGGAGCAATTTAAAACATCTTTCTTGTAATTAAGTTCTAATACAAAAATTGTATGATTATTTGAAATGTCAAAAATATTGCAAAAAGGAAATTATATTCCATAAAGAGTAAATATATCATTCGAACATTATGTTAAAGTATTAAGGTTCTTTTTTACAAAAGAAATAATCATTGAGTAAGGTTTTTTACTTATTGTTATATCGAGAAATTTTTCAANCAGTGCAGCAGTAGAGTCTTGAAAGGAGAGGAGATCCTTGTAAGAGAAAAGATCTGTTACAAATGCAAAACCTAATGATTTATAATCAAAAGAAGTTTTGGTTTGAATGCAGAAAAAAAGAACACGGAGTTGTCTTTTCTATATTTAAAGAAACTTTTTTTGAAAATAATAAAATTAGTGTAGCAAATGTTCTGAAGATTTCTTACCTCTATCTTCACAAGGTGTCTACTGTCGAGATTTCCAAAATGACTGGAATTGGTACTGAGGCTGTTACTGCATGGTGTCTCTACGTAAGAGAATTGTTAGCTGATAGCCTAGATTCAGCGAAATTCAAATAGGTGGAAAGGAATTGTGGTGGAAGTTGATGAAAGTAAACTAGTAAAAGGAAATACAATCGCGGTAGACTAGTCGAAGGTACTTGGGTAGTAGTAGGAACTGAAAGGACCCCTGAAAAGGCGCTTTTATGTAGAAGTTAAAGATCGTACTGCGGACACTATATATTCCGTTTTGTCAAATTTTATTCTACCTGGTTCCATAGTGTATACTGACTCTTTTAAAAGTTACATTTCTGTGTAAAGAATTAAATTTTAACCATTTAACAGTAAATCATTCTAAAAATTTTTTCGACCTGATCACTGGAACCCATACCAATACAATTGAGGGTCTTAATAATGGATTGAAAACGATTATTAAACCAAGAAACAGAACAAAAAAGAATATCAATATTTGGCTGTTTTATTTCATTTTTAGAAGAAATAATNTATAAATCAATAACAAAAAATAATAAAATATATGAAGATAATTAATTTAATAAATATTAAATATAATTGTCTAATAAACATGGGTAATAATAACCATTTATACCTCCCTCCTAAAAATACTCATTAAAATTTCTTTTAATCATAATATTTTTTCTTCTTTATTTTGTTCTTACTGTCTTTTACTAGATATGAATCATTTTATAATTTTAATATAATTTTGCCTTCTTCATAAAATCGTCCCTCTCTTGACTTTTTACCTCCTTTTATATTCTCATGTTTAGAAAGTAGAACATCCTCATTTATTTGAAATACACTCGAGCTTCCCTTTTTCCACTTGTTAAAATAATATCCCCGCCCCTTCAGAGTTTTCAATCGTAGCGTCCATTTTTAAATCAGAAATTTCTTCCTTTGGTCTCATTTTGATAGAGCTATAAAAAGCTTCATTATATCTTTTAATAACTTCTAATAATTGATTCCTTGTGTGATTCCCTATACTTGTTTAAATAATCTCTTCTCTCACTGTTATGATTAAACGTTCTATTATACCATTGCTTCTATGTGTTTCGACTTTTACTCTCCAGTGAAGTATTCTTTTTCCTATACAAAGTCCAGTAAATAAGTGATTTTTAAGTTCTTTGCCATTATCTGTAAAAATAATTTCAATATCCTTTCCCTTAAGCCATTTTTCTACAGTTTTTACTGCTTTAGGTGTAGTTTTATCTTAAAGGATTTCTGTAAATGCGAACCTGGAATATAGGTCTATTCCCATCAACACCGGCTCAATTTCGTTACCAAAATCTATTATATCTAATGCGAATTTTTTAAATGATACTCTAGTTGTGATAAATTTGCTTTCTACTCTTTTCTATTTGTTATTTTGTTTGCAAACATCACATTTAATAATAATTTACTTAAATCATCTTTGATTCCTGGCTAAAGATAATTTTTTTGTTTCAAAATATACTGCTTCTCTTTCTCTAAGATTATAATTATTCTAAGCTTGGCGAATGGTTTTTTCTCTTTCCTTAATAGCAGGTATTTATTTTTTTCAAAATTATTTATTTTCTAATATGTTTTATCCTATATTTATATGCTGTTTTTGTGTAATTTGTCTTGTTTTATTCTATTGTCTAACCCCTCATTGATTTTTTTCTTCTCATATATTTTACTTAGTGAATCCGGACCATTAATTCTTCTGGCTTTTTGTATTCTGCAGTAAAATCAAAATTTCGAATCTTTTCTACCCATCTATTTACTCTTATGTTATTGAATACACCCCTTTTCATTTTTTCTAGTACATGTGATCGCTCATAAGTCTGAATTTTCATGCTCTTAAATCATATTCAAATATTTTGATTGCTCAAAACACGGCAAACATTTTCTTTTCTGTAATATAATATCTTTGTTCTGTCTTAGTTAATTTTCTACTAGCCTATTGTTTTCTTAAATCCTTGCCATCTACTTTCTGCAGTAATACTGCGCCTGATCCAAGACCTGGGGCGCCTGTTTTAAAAATAAACTCTTTCTCGTAGTTTGGTAAATGAAGGCTTTTAATATTTTCTAGTTCTTTTTTTAGATTTTGAAATTTGTTTTCCAGATCCTCATTCCAGTTCCAACTCTCGTTCGTTTATGATAAGGAGCCCGTAAGATGTCGAGTTATTTTGGGAAAATCTCTTATGTGATCTCTAAACCATCCTGCCAACCCTAAAAATTTTCCGAGAATCTTAAGTGTGTTGGGTGTAGGATAAGCTAAAGCTTCGTTTTTTTGCTTGTATTTGGTATTAAAATTTTATTATCTATTTCTACGTCCAAACCTTATCAATTTTTGAGAAAATTGCAGTTTCTCAATGTTTACTTTCATATTATTTTCTTTTAATTTATTTAAAACTTTTAAAATTAGCTTGTAGTGCTGTTTTTTGTCTGGTGCATATATTATAATACCATCCATGTACACTTGGACTCCTTTTCTATCATTCCTTCAAATATCTTATCCATTACTTTTTGCATAATTCGTGGGTTATTTTCACCCCTATAACCATTGAATTTCATTCGTAAACGGTTCTATCAAATTCAAAAGCTGTTTTGAATTTATTTTTTTTTCTTTTTTTATAAAATAAAATTCTTCTTAAAATCTATAACATTGTTGAATTTGGATCCATTTGTAGAATGAAGTATTTCTCTTATACTAGACAATTTATAAGAATCTTAAAGAATCTATTATTCAATTTAATAAGATCTTAACTATTTTTAAAGATCCACCTTTCTCTTTATGATACGTATCGGATTTCTCCACTCTAAAGTGGACTTTCTAAAAATTCCTCTTTTTCTAAATCTTTAGAAGTTTGTTGGTGTTTTCCCTTAGTGCATATGGTACAATAGCTCCATTAGCTCTACTCTTTTACCTTTCTCTGTGTTTATTTTATATTTATATAGTTTACATATTTTATTACATCTTTATTTGTGTTAAATACACTAAAAAATTTTTTATAACATATACTTACTTAAACCACCCGTATGTGCCGGGCTTCTTTTAAAGCTTTTACACAAATAATTATTATCCTTTTATCTACTTCAGGGTAGTTTCTTGCAAAATGACCTAGTTCAAAACAGTTGTAACACTTCACTGCACTACAACTTTTACTTTAGTTTTCCCTTTAAATACTTTACTCCTGCTACCTCTTTTAATTGTTCTTCTTTCAGCTCAGATAATTCCCACAGCAGCTTTGATTCTCTTTATAATCATCTTAATTGCTCCATTTCGTCTGTCTTACTCTTAATAAATTCATCTAGAAACCCTATATCTCTTCTCTTTTCGTCTTTCAATACCTCTCAACTCTTGATTAGTTATGATTTTTCCCTATAAACATTTTTAAATCCACACTCATTCTATTCCAATATTCTTTTATTAAATTTTCTTCTAGAATACCATTCATTCTCACACCACACTTGCACACAAGTATCTCTCTCTAGGTTTAAAAGCGTTTGCTTTTTTACTATGCTTAATGAAACTTCTTTATTAAGCTTCTGCATAGTTTTACACGTCTGGGGTGCCATATAATTGTCTTTAATAAACATGGGTAATGATAATCATTTATATTAAATACAATCTATAAGAATAATCCATCGAGTTATAGGATACTGTATTATCTGTTTATTGTCCAATTAACTTTATTTTAAAATATAAATAGCTGATTATAAAATAATTTGCATGTCTTCTTTTTTTAAAATCATTCTTCAATTTACAAAAAACCTTTCAATAGTGTTATTATAGCAATTTGATTCTTTTTTAACAAACCTGAGAATGATTTAGCGTGTAAAAAAGATAATAAAATGCTTGTAAATCACATAAATTAAAGCGCGTTATAAAATAAGCAGGCACCAATCTAAAAAATTATAGTTCTAAGTTTTATGTATTTATGAATCGTTTTAATAATTTGGTTCTTTCTCGTCCAAAAATCATTTTTTTGTGGATCTTTCAATACCCGCAAACATCCTAACTTTAGAAAAATATCTTTCTTTGAATATTTTTGTTCTTTGAATATAACAGTTTAACGAATCCACATTATACTGCCAGTTCGCCGCTTTTAATCTCATCTGAACTCATAAAGTAAAAAAAATTTCATGCTGCATTACAAAAATTTGCCCAATCTGTCATAGCATACCAATTTATTCCTAAAATGATTTTATATCTTTATACGGGATATGTTGTAGATAAAAATACACTAACAGCATAATTTGTTTATAAGTAAGCTTTGGGTCAAAAAACTGTAAGTTCTAACTGGCATATTGAAAGAAACCAAGATTTATAACTTTTAAGAGGCTTACTTCTAGCCACTCGATTCAATTTTTTTGCTACGTCTATAGTAAAATTTATTCTTTTAAATTCCATTTCCTCATATATTGTAGAATTTTTGGTTTATTTCTAGTTATGTCGGTTGAATACAACCCTGTGTCGGAATCTGAAAATTTTTGCATGTTGCTTTTTTTTAATTTGTGCTGCATTCTAAGCTTCCTCTTGCTGCCGTTAGTGCTGACTTGTAGTGCTTTATATGCTTCCTTCTTATCATTCTAAAGAGTTTCTCTTTTTATATGGGAGAGATACCCTTTTTCCTAACACGCCTCTAATTTAAAAAAGATCTAAACCTTTAGAATGTTTAAATCAAATATTATTTTTATTTATTAACATAATTTTATAATTTATTGAAAATTTTTCTTTATAAACGTAACCATTATACTTAAATTTAGCGACCCTTTTAATAAAAAACGAAAAAATGCTTTTTTTATTGTTAGATAAGAATGATAAAGAAGTTACTACAAATAGCAAATTTATTAACAACTAATATCTTGGAAAGATAAGAACAAGAATAATTACAGTTATAAAAATTTATTACATATTTTTATTTCAAGAAAGTGGATATTAATTTTATTTTTATTACATTACTACAAGTAAACCTCAAATTACTTTTCATAGCTTTTTTAAATAGAAGTATTGTATATTATTTGAAAATCATTGTTATATTAAACATATGTTCGCATTATTTTTAATTAGTATATAATTAATTACAAATAAACAAAACAAAATACTTTAAATACGGATGTTCAATATTTTACATAAATTCAAGTAATTAATTCTGTGACTTTATTATCCAATGATTGATTTTGCTTATTTAAAGAGTAAAAATCCATACGAAGATCTTTTGCTTCACCCTCTATTTAAATAATAATACCTACGCAAAGCTATTTATCATTTTTTTCTGTTATAAGAAATGCCACCTAAAAACATAACAATTATGCTATGCGTTTAAAGACCACTATAACCTAACAATGAAGTATAATTTTCTATGCTTATAAATTGTATTTAAAAAAAGCCTACAAATTTATAAATCAGCAAAATAGACACTGATGCAATCGTATTTCCAAGCGCAGAAAATGTCTATAATAAAATCTTATTTGAAGATTTTGATTTTTGATCAATAAAAAGAAAAATAGTTTGCTAAAATAGTAGAGCTTAAAGAATTTTCTTGGTGCAATGTCTTTAAGTTACATACCCCTTAATATCATTATTCACATTAATTGATGGACATCATATGACATTTTTAATTTTAATCTTTATAATTTAGAACCTTTTAACCTCTAAAAAATACTAATAATTCATTTTCAAAATTTGTAATTTATAAAACAAGGTGTAACATCATTAAAATAATTTTTTTTATAATTTATAGACTGTTTTTTAAAAAAGAGAACGGAATACTTATTAAAATAAATATTTTAAGAATTTTAATTTTTATAGAAAAGTGCAAAGAAAACATTTTTACTGTTGATTTATGGAAGAATGCTATCTTTATTGAATAAGTTTACATGTATGCTTTTTATTTTAATTAAATTATATTTTTTAAATAATTTATCCTGCAAATATTATGATTATACTAAATAATCTCCTAGAAAATGTATATTTTTATTGAAATAAAATTGAAAAGAGGCTAAGCCAATAAGTTATAAATTAAATAAACTAATTTTATCGTGTAAATAATAAAACCATTAATTTAATGTATTATTATATAAATTAAGATTAAAAAGAAAAATAGTGATGAGAATAAAAAAATGTATATTACTTTTGAATGTACATTAGATATTTTATACAAATTGTTTAGCTCATTACTTACTAGGATTGATACCTAAATTAGACTGTTAAGTGCTTATAATACTTTTAAAAATGTAATCTAAACACCAATAATCTATCAGTAAAAGAAAAATTACATTTTTTCCTTAAAAATTTTTAGTAAAAAAGATATTTTATTTTTAATCAAATCTTCTAAAAAATCTTCACTATTTTTTAGTAAAATATTAAAACAATAAATAAAAAATTGAATTATTTTAGCATTGTATTTTTAAAGATTAGTTTTAAATAAAAAAATTTCTTATTTTTTTTAAAACTAAAAATTAAAATTTATTCTACAAAATTTTAAATTTTATTCCCCAAAAAAATAACTTTGATCAATAAAATTTATAAAAAAAATTAGATTAATCATAAAAAATGTTAAATTTTACTGATCAAAATCAAATTTTATGATAAATCACCAAATGAATAATCAAAAAAAAAGCATTTAAACGAACAAATTTAAAATCAATGGGTAAAATTCTAAAACAAGAAGTATCGATGAATAGTTTAAATGAGCAAGAAGATTTAAATATTATGAATGATGAGAGAAAAAATGAAAATGACACTGATAATCTTTTAAATGAAGATATTTTTGTAAAGAATGAAACCGAAAAACAAGGTAACTTTACTGAAAATGAATATGAAAACTATCAAAACGAACCTAGGAGAATTAATGACTATGGGACAGAAGATCCTGAAACCAAATCTTATTATTTAGAAGAAGTAACAGAGTCAAGACAAGAGGTAATAGAGCAAAAAGAAGAAGTAACAGAGCCAAGAGAAGAAGTAACTGAGTCAATACAAGAAGTAACATTAAAAGAAGTAAATTTTTTTGAAACCACCAAAGACATCAATAAAAAGATAATCTCAGATGAAAATAACATATCAGAACTGCTTAATAATACTATAATACCACAAATAAATAGCACAGATAACCACTTTATTTCAACACTTACTCCCATAAACAAAATTGATTATTCTCCAAACCAAACAAATTTTTCTAATGTGTTGATTTATTCTTGTTTTTCTGTTGGATTATTATTTCTTATTTGTTTAATTTTAGTTGGATTAAAGGTTTATAAAATTGCTAAAAAAAGAAGAAGAAATATTGAATTAATGGAAATTTCTGGTAATTTATAATTAAATTAAAAATATTTAATTTTTTTTACATTTAAATTTTATCAAAGAAATATAATTTTAATTTATAAATTAAACGTATTAATATTTTATAATAAATATGAATATTAATTATGATTTAAAAATATTGATTTAAATTATAATAAATCCGAATAATTAATTTTATATTAACAATTAAGAAAAACATTCTTTAAAATAAAAGACAATATTTTACAAACATCTATGATATAAAATAAATTTTGATATTAAATTAGTTTTGACGTTTTATAAAATTATTTGATGTACTTTTTAGAAATTATAAATCAAATAATTTGTTGATTTACTAAATGTATTGATAAATTAATTAAAGATGAGGAATAAATACTTTAATTTTGATAAAAGATTAAAAAATTGATGTGACTAATATACTTTATAATACTAACATTTTTGAAAAGACAAAGAAATAATGTTAATTTAAAAACAAAAAAAATTTACTTTTTTCTAAAGGACACTAGGCATAACAAAATACATTTAAATTGATAGACTCAAAACACATAATACTCTATAACAGATCGCCTAGGTATAAATATTCTTATAAAGAATGTATAGCGAAAAGATCTCCGCATGGACTTCCCATCTCTAGGCAACAAAAAAAAACTCTATAACAGATATTATGTTTGTTCTTAGATTGATAAACATAATAAATGATAAAGTGTATTCATTTTTTATCCTTAAACAATTAAAAAATATCAGATTATAAATATTTTTTTGTTCCTTGATATTAAATCCTTACTGCGATATCTTGCTATGTCCTCTGAATATTATGCAATCATTTAGAAACATATAATTAAAAATGTTTCTTAAGGATTTTGTATTAAACAAGATGCTGCGAGCCTTTCATTTGCTAAAACCCATCCTGTGCACTATATTGACTGCCTACCTCTACATTATCTTGTAAGTTTGATCACAGGAATAATATGATCAATAATATTAAATATCAGGTCATCAACAAAGAATGTAAAAGCATTTTTTCTTAACATAAAAAGAACATTAAATTAATAAAAACTCTAATTAAAAAAAGAATTTTAATCTTATACCAATGTAAAAGTTAGTTTTAATAAAATTTATTATAAATTGGTTTTTTTGGTTTCAGTAGTCTATCAATTAAAATAATTGCAAGAAAATTAATGCAGTTATCTGAATTTATTTAAAAAGATTTATTATCTTAAGTTAATTAAGTGTATAATAATTTAAAAAATTTATATATGTTTAGAACCAAATATTAGAAATTTATTAATTTTTATAAAATCATTTTAATTCATAATTTTTTATTTTTTAAAATATATTTAACCTCTTCTAAATATTACCTCAAGAATAAAAACAAGAAATAATTTAAAAAATAAGTTTAAAAAATTTTGAATATAAAATTATAAAAATATACNTNTAGATATCTAAAAANANNAAATTTAAATATTATTTAAATTTTTATNAATATTAAGAATNNTNNATAAATTNNAAATATTTTATATTATTTTTACTTTTNATGTAAAGTTTAAATTTATGGTTTAGTTGAAAGTCATTCAAGTACTTTTATATTGTGATTANTTAATATTAATTTTATATTTNAATTAACTTTTTAAAACAATNGTTTNTTTCTATTNNATTTNNTNCNNTTTGAGTNAAGTAAATATTCTAATACTTNATNATATNATTTTTATTTTGATTNCNTTTATGTAAATTTANGTTTNAACTTTTTATNTTNTNNATTAAAAATTTTTAAAAAATACTTGTTTGGTAAAGTTAGACCAAAAGGNTAAATAAGTGNTACTNAAAAATTATTTTATNAACAATTTATCTTTNNTAAAAAATATAATTGAATNTNTGTTTTTCANTATNATTAATTGCTTATTGTTTTTAGATAATTTAATAATGTGGTCTTATTGTTTTTTATATATTATATGAGCTCAGAAAAATTTGAGAAACAAATAAACT
>RCSS01000362.1:0-19293 GCA_004000155.1 Tubulinosema ratisbonensis | reverse complement strand
TTATTGTTCTTAAATTGCAAACTTTATAATTTTAATAATTTAATATTATTTTTTTCTTATTTATTTTGTTGTTTTAATAATAAATTAAACCATTGATCTGTAATTTAATAATTAAAATTAAAAAATAAATTAAGAATTCTAAAAATTTTATATTTAAAATAATTAGTTGTAAATGTAAAATATCTAAAAATATTACAAGATATTCTGATATTTAGCAGAATTTATTGTAATCAAAGCATGCAAGGTAAGGTAAAATTAAACAATTAATATAATGCACATGTTGAATTTTATTTTTGAATGGATTGCAGTATTCTAAGTCTATCTAATATATACAAATATTTAAAATTATATTTTTTTCATATCGAAATGTTATTTTTAACATATAAAGAAAGTATAATGATAGAAGATTTTAAGTATTTTTTTACTTAAATAACAAAAAGAAAATAATATATTTTAATTAATATTTTTTATTTAATAAATTTAAAAATAGATTATATTCTATAATTAAATATTCTTATTAAAAAATATAATTTTTTTGAAGATAAACACTTTATTGTTAATCAATACTTTAAATAATAAAATTTTCATAAATTATTTAGTAATTTATATTTTTTAAAATGTAATAATAAAATATTAAGAATGTTTAATTTTACTAATTTATTATTTATAATTAAATCTAAAATTAAAATCTATTTTTATAAAATGATATAAGAAACTTATTATAAAATAAAGATAATTTTACAAATTGAGTTATATTTATAAAAAATATTATAAAATTCTTTATTTGAAGATAAAAATTAAGTAATAAAAATATTTATTATAATTTTATTAGATAATCAAATGCTTATTTTAAAAATAAAAAAAAGAAATTGTTTTAATGAAAAATTTATAATTTTAAAAATGTTTTTTTTCTTTGAAAAACTAAAAATTAGATATTTTATTATAAATAATTTTTTAAAATAAAAATATTTTATTATAAATAATTAAATGTAACTTTTGTTAAAAATTTAAACTTTATTATTCAATTTTAATAAACATCATTTATTTTATTCTAAAATATAAAAATATTCTTTTTATTTAATAAAGCTAAGTCTTCTTCTTTATATAAATAGAAATATTTATATATTTTAAATATTGAATTTTTTAAATTAAACTTTATGAAAGTAATTAATTTTTTAAAAAAAAAAACATTCTTAATTACGACAAAAAATAAAAAGTTTCTTATTAAATATTAATCCTTTATAACTATTAACGATAGCATCAAGCTAAAATTAGAATAATTACCTAAAAAAAAATAAAAATTTTTAAATAAAAAAATGAAAAGTAAATATATTTTAAAAATTTCTATAAAATTGTATTTATTATTTTTAAATCTTTGAAAAAAAAAGTATTTCTATCAAATTGTATTAATTATTTTTAAATCTTTGAAAAATTAAAGACTGACAATAAAAGTAAAAATTTACAAACTTAAAAATAATAAAAATAATGATAAGTATAAATTAGTGAGGTTTAATATGATTACTAGTAAAGTTAATATTTTATCTCTTATACTTTGTAATTTTTAAATAATAAAATTAGTTTTTTAGTAGAAATCATCTATTTTTTAAAAAAGTAATACATATTTTAACTATGTATTATACTAAATATAAAAGGTATATCAAAAATATCTTTGTATAGATATCTTATTCTTAGGCAACAAAAAAATTAATAAAACACTATAAATTAAAAGTTTAGTTATTTTATAAAATTATACTCATAAAATAAAATGTTTTATGACTTTTAAATGTAATTTAAATATTAATATTTAATTTATAAAAATTATTTTAAATTCTAAATATCTTTAATTTATTTTGTAATATTTATAAATTTAAAATAGTTTTTATTTACTTAAACATTTACTTTAATTAACTAATACTGTAAATTAAATTTTTATAAATAAATAAATTATTGGGAAATTTATCAGAATCTTTTAAAATACTAAAATTGTTCCTAGAGTGAGTTTATTTATAGAGCTAATCTAAGAAAGACCTTATAAAAATATAAAAAGTAATATATTTAATTTTCCTAGTCAGATCTTATTAATCCTTTCTATATCGATTTTATTAATGATCGGTCACTGAAAGGGAAGTATAAATGGTCTGATCTGAAATAAAAGTATATGAAGAGATGTGAGGAACATCCATAAAAGAAAGGAGTATTAAGTAAGAGTGATAACCTAAATAAAAGTAACCTTAGTAAAAATTTTTTTTAAATATTATACCTAAGAATACACTCATCTTTTTGAACAAATTTTAATTTTTTAAATTACCTAATCAATCTCATATATTTAAAATAAATAGTACGTGTGATTATAAACAATGTAACTATTGTTTATTTATAATTTTATTGAATTATGATTTGTTGCATTTCAACTAATATTAATCCTTATTAAAGTTTCCATGTAATCTTTTAAATTTATAAATAAAGTAAATAGACTTACCTAATTAATTTAATGATCTATGTTACAAAGAATATTTTAATTTATAAACACAACTCTAATAAACAAATTATAAATACCTTTTTGTGATTATATTTTAAAATAAATTAATGTCAAACTCTTAGTTTATTTCCTCTAAAGTTAATTATTAAAAAAGTATTGCGGTGTTTCACACCTAAAAGAAGATTGTTGAAAGGACTTATATTTAAGTTGTTCATTTGTTTTCTCATCTGTTTCCCTTAGGGGTTAAAATATTTTTATTTAATATTTTTGGGGTATTTTCTGATTGTTAATTTTAACGTGGTTACCTAATGTACCACAGTATGAACAGTTTTTTTTACTAAATAAATTTTGTTGTTAATTTTAACTATTTTTCTTTATTATAATTTGCTAAATAGTTTTTTCATGTTGAATCTGATTAAGTAATTTTGTTCTTGAAGGTAAATTATTATTTGGATAAAATACCTCATCATATTAGATTTATTAAATCTTTTGTAAGCCATGTCTCAAATCACCTGACCTATTTATATTTTTTGTTGCAGGAAAATCTCGCGGCAACTGATTATAAGAAAATCTGATTTTCTTACAATATTATTATACTTTCCACTACAATAGTATAAAATTTGCAGATAAAATGCAGCGACAAAATTTTTGTGACGTTTTGTCGATCAGTTCTTTGATAACTTCTTTTAACCCTTTTAGTATATTTAGAATTAATTTTTTGCAAAATTCAGGGTAATACTGTTCCAAACAATTTTTATCTTTTTTAAACTCTTCTCTGCTTTCAATATTTTTAAGCTTTGTTTATATATAGGCTTAGAGATGGTCAATAGGTCTAAGATCAGGCGACTGTGACGGCCATGGAATAACGTCAATTTTTTTCGAATCTTAATAGTTTTTGATCATTTGAATGTATGCTTTGGGTCGTTGTCGTGATGAAAATCAAAGTCCACTTCCATTTTAAGTTTGCTAGTTGACCTTTTAGTGAATTTTTTAAGAGATCAAGACAAAGAATCGGCCAATGCTTCCTTTAATAAAAACTTTCTCGCACTCCTTATGATGGAAACATCTTCAGCACATCACCGTAACCCCTCTAAATTTCACCGTCAGTTGTATATTTTTTGTGAATATCGTTGATTTGTTTTTTCGCCTTACCTTTTGTTTCGCATCGTTCCCATATAAATTAAAGTTGCATTCGTCAGAGAATATTACCTTTTTCCAAAATGAACACTCTTGCAAAATGTAATTCTTGCAATAATTTACTCGCTTTATAATATTTTTTTACTGAGAAAAGGCTTTTTACACGCTATTCTGTTTAAGAACCCTCTTTTTTTAAGAAATTTCTTATTGTTCTTGCTATGCATCCGGTATTAAATTCTTTGGCAAGAATTTTAAAATACTTTATTTTTGAATTTTGATTGATTAAAGAAACAATTTATTCTTTTTCTTTGATCTAAAAAACTTGTCTTCTGTCTGATCCTTCTTTTCGTAATAAATTCCCGCGAGCTTCATATCGACTAACTATTGCATGTATAGTGGCCACTGGGATTTTAGTCAAATCAGCTAGTTTTCAAAGAAATTTTTTCCTTCCGCAACTAAACTACAAAATCTGAAATCCACTCACCTATCTGTCTACCCATAACTCTAAAAAAATTAGACATGGATTGTTACAGAGGGAAATGTCCAGGAATATATAAAAAGCAAAAATAATTTAAAATTTGTTTGGTATAAAACCTTCTTAGCAAAAAGAATATTAATTTGGCAAAAATCGAATTTTTAAGCCTCTTTTCGGTATTTTTTTGTTAAAAATTAAATATTTAAAGATTTATTTTAGAGAAATGAGGGGTAAAATTAAAAAATCACAATTTTTTTATTTATAAATCATTTTTACATCTTAAAACTTATGTAGACTGCATTTGTTAGATGGTGGTCGGACAACATTAGCACGTGAATAATGTTTCTTTGAAACCAACATCTGTTTAATAAAAGTATTATATACTTTTTTCCCATTTAATCGAACCAATAATTTTTTAATGTAAACATTAAAACTGTAATCTACCAAAAGGGGTGCTTTGCATCTCAACAAAAACTTTTTTCTTTTTTTTTGTTTTGATTCCTTTAGGTTAATTTCTAAAATTTTAATTCATTATTAAGTGATTTTACACTTGCATGTTGATACCTGTTGCAAAACATATAAATTCATATTTGTGGCATACGATACCTTGGTAAAATTCAAAAAGTTCTAATTTAGCATAACTTTTATGCTCATCTGTTTCAATGATAGAATTATTGGCTACTTGTGAGCAAGTAATTGGAACTATGTTTTGCTTTTTTAACAGGTACACTTTAGCAAAACAAATATGAATGCCACTTCTTACCTCTACAATACAAGTTAAATTGTTCTGTTAATAAGAGACCCTTTTCTGTGGCTTTGGATTTATAATTAAACATTGTCTCATCGATTTGTACCACAGAGACAGGCCCGTCAAACTTATTATTGAAAAAATCAATTTTAGGTATTTATTAATTAAACTTGTTTACGTCTTTTTCAATGGTGCTAGTTGAAATATCCAATGTAATTTTAATGCTGTGCTTCGACTGTCTGCATTTATACATAAAAAAATTCTTAGTATGGAAGATATTTTTAAGCTTAACGGTCTAAAAAAAGAACCTGATCGTATAGAATAGTATTTTTAACTTAGACATGCACTTTGCAAAAAGCTTCAAGCACATTCATCACTATTTCGCAAATGTTTATGATTTTTTGCGGCATGATAACATATCGGACAGAAAATTTTATTTTTCATGAACTTTCTATCCATAAGAAACTTTAAAATTTCCTGTTCGTAGAAGTTAAAAATATTACTGTTAGCTCATCAGATGTAAAGTTCATTTAGGTATAAAATTAATTTTTTAAAAATACTAATTAAAAATTATTTATTAATATATTTTTATTATAAAATGATTACTTTTTTATTTTAATTTAAATATATATTTTATATTTTTGTGTAAGGAAATTGTAAGGTTGAGTCAACAGAGAAAAATTTTTATTGTAGACATTATTTTTTTTAATAGAAAATTTATGTGAAAAATAAAAATTTCTAGGGATTTTTTACTTGAAAGGGAAAATTTCTACTTTGAGCTTTAATTTGTTTTTGACTTTTCATTTCTTTTATTTAATAATTAAATCATTAAATGAGACCTAATTTTTATATTCATGCCGATTTTACTGAATAAAAAACAAATTTATGTTCTCAAATCGTAAATTCTTCCCGATTTTTTATTGGCTAATTTAAAAAACTGGCCATTTAAAAAAATGGGACGAATTTACGAGTCACCTACTGATTAAATCTAAAATGAATGAGATATTCTCTAATTTAACTAAAATTAAACCAGAAATTATTAAAAGATTGATACTTCAAAAGCAATGTCTATTATCTTTATAAATGTTTAAGAATTTAGAATTGTAGTAACAAAACTTACATTTATTCTATAAGATAAATTAAAACAAGTTTTTAGCTAAAAATTGCTTGACTCTATCAGAAATGAAATTGTTTTGTTGAATTAAGGATAACTGCTAGTGTTTTTAATAATAATATTTGGTTTAAAATTACATGTCTAGTTTAATAGAATGTTAAAAATTTAGAGCTTATAAATAGACAAACTAGAAGGGATTATTTATATAAAAAGGTTCCCACATGGCGAATTGAGAAGAATCACTAAAAACAAAACAACTTATTTATTGTAAATTCTTGAAGAAAAGTATTTAATATCATAAAATCTTTGTTTTTTTATCTTCTGACAAATTTTTAGAACAATTGATTATTTTAAGTTGTTTTAATAATTTTGATATCGACAGCCCTTTTTTTAAAATATTTATTTTATTGTAAATTCTGCCCTTTTTACAAATTACAATTCTATTTAACATTTGTTTTCTCGTTCATTTTCAAACTTCACTGTAAACCAAATAAATAATCTTTCTTTTTCTACTCGCCAGCAATTCGTATTTATCTTAGTTGCTTAAAATAAAATTCATTACAAAAATTTTTAATTTCCAGTTTGAAGTTTCTTAATCATAAAAGTAATTTTGAAAATGTAAGAGCAATAAAAAAAATTATAAGTAGAGAAATATTCACACCTCTTATGATTTCACTTTATTTTTTCAAATTAAGCTTTTTTATTATAGAAGGTAGACATACTACTTTTTAAGAAGAAGGGTTCATGTATGATGTTAAATATTTGTAANTATAACGTCTCAGGATAGTAATATTTATATAAATCCTAGGGTAAGAATCATCGGATATTTAAAAAAAAGGGGAACTTAACTATAATATTTAAACAAAATATTTGATGAAAAAGAAAATTTATAATCAAGAAACTGCTTAATCGGTAGTATAGATGTAGTTTTATAGAAGGATAAAACAAAATGAACAAACTTAAAGCATGAAAGTGTAAAAGAACCAGAAATAAATGATAGTACTAATTTATTACCAACTAAATCATTTCCTATTGGCCTTCATGGCATTAAGGTAACTAATTCTGGTGAAGAGTTAGTTGACNAAAAACACTCATGTGAGTTGGAAACCAATGATATNAGTAATCTTACTTACTCTAATAAGAATAAAAATAGTTCTTTTGAAGAACATACTAAGAATTTAGAATCAAAGGTTTATGTTTAAAATGAGGTCAAACATTTTGATTCCAAACAAAAGAAAGGTTCTGCAAATATATCCTCAGCTACAAGTAAACAGTAAAGACATTAATTGCCATACATCTTCATGGCGTCTTACTTACTCATATGATAATAAAATAAATTCACCTAAAACTATCTTAAACGATGATGTTTATAAGAAGTAAAAAAAGACTAAGCCCCAGATTTGGTTAATTTAAAGATTAAATATGAAAATCTTAAATATATCTGCCAAATATTTGACTTACAAAATGAAAATATTTTTTAAAATAAAAGCGATTCTCTTNTCTCAACAACACTGGATACAACCAAGACTAAATCCGAAAATCCTGTACTAAACATGCTAACTTAATTCAGGATGAATTAGCACAAGGTTTAAACAACCTTTTAGAAAAAAAGGGCGTAAACTTAAATTCGGGTGAATATATCAGTTTTTTAGATAATGAACAAGTTTGTTGCTCTTTTGGTGAGTCTTTAAAGGGTTTCGAAAGTATTTTAAAGGAATTAATAGGTTTGAAACTACAAAATAATAAGCAAATAAACCTCAGCTAATCAGAATGTTTAGATGTTAACGAAATATTTAAAAAGTTCTCATTAAAAGATAGTGAAGAAGCCCACGTTATAAATTTTTTACCTAAAAGAACTAAAGAGCATTCGAAAAAAAAGGACAAAAAAATCTTGTGTATGTTTTAAAAGAAGAAATTTACCTAAAAAAGAAAATCANTTGAAATCTTTAAGCAAGAAACAAATTTTAAAAATGATAGGTGTTTAGAATTACAAAAATTAATTTCAACAAGTTTCAGTAATAAAGACTATAAATTTGATTAATTAACAAAAAACAAACAAGATGTTTGTTGTTTTTCACTACCAAGAAGTAATCAGTAAATAAATGGATACATTTGTTTTTCTATCTTTTAAAACTAAACCTTTCATATCAATTAATCTATATTCTTAAAAAGGTTTGTCTGTTTAAATTTTATTATAAAATTTTAAGAAATTTTTTTATTTACATAAATGACACACAACAATAGCAGAAAAATAAACTTAATGTATTTGGAAGATTTGTACAATAAAAACTTTATTTTTCTATTGAAATAAATCAATTTGAAATAAATTTTTATTTCTTTGAATTTTTATAATCAAATATTTATTAAAATTACATTATAGAATATTTTTTTCTAGATTTTTTACAATTTTTTCATATATTTAAATCTACAAAAAAATTTTGCTTTTTTCTAAAAAACTAAGTTAAATTTGCTCAAAGTATCAGACATAGTAACAATAAGTACAATATCAACTTGCAAAACAATATCATTTTTATCTATAGCTATGTAATGTAATTTTAAATATTATTAATAGTTCAACATTTTAAAGTAAAATCTATTTTAAAAAAAAATATGTTTTAATATCAAACTTTTTGTAATTACTGTAAATTTTATATAAGTTTTATCAAAATTCTGGTTTTTATTAGTTAAAAGTAAAAAAAAATTTGAATTTGTTATTTTTTTAACTCAAATTTTCTATTTCATTTATTCAAATAATATAGTTCAAAATTTAAGGGTACAAACGATATGAAGAAAGTAGTAAATCAAAATTAATTTAAAAATTTCAAATACCAGTTATTATCAAGGGATAAACAAGCAATAATAAAAAATAATATTTAAATAATTTTTAATCGTAATGTTTTTCTCATAGTAATTATTGCAACTGTTTTGTTTAAGTTTCTGTTTACAGAATTATAGCTGTTAAAAAATTATCAAAATAAATTTTTAATTATCTACTAACCTAATTACTTATTAATTTTTCTTCTCTAAATTACATAATTAATTATTTTATATAAAAAGAGAATTTGTATTCAAAACTGTATTTAATATTTAAAATTCTATAATAATTGTGTTTAATAATTAATATTTTCAAAATCCTGTGATTTGAATTTTTATTCGTTGAATAAGTTACAATATAATGACTTATTATAAATATGTTTTAATTTAAATTGTTTAATAATATTACTTTCCTTTTTATTAGTTAAGACATAGTTATTTTTAAATAAATAAATAGAATATTTCTAATCAGACACATATTTTATAAATTTTGATTTTTAGTAACAAAATAAAATTATATTCTTTAAGAAATCTATTTATATTTTTCAATAATATTTAATTAATATATTTTTTTACATCAAATGTGATTTTAAGATTTTTTTCTAAAACATTGCATTCTTTTTCAATTTCTTCAAAGTTTCTTCTTAATTTATGATTTATTTCTTTAAAATAATCGAATACGTAATCTTTCTCTTCAGCTTCCTTTAAAAAATCATTCATGTCTCTTAGCGTAATAAAACAATTTGTAAGAATTATTTTGTAAAATCTTTTGATTATGTTTGACTTAAGTTTTTGAAAAAACATAACTAAATAATTATTTTTTGGAACTTTCCTTAAAAGTTTTTTTGTTGGGAATTCTAATGACGTGCTTTCATGAGGCACAAAGTAGAATATTACATGTTCATTTTCTTCATCCAAGGATTTAAACTTTTCAAGGATCTCTTTTATGTTTTTTATCTCAGAAAGCACACATCTTTTTATGTAATCAACCACAGCCCTGGTTTTTAATATTTTAAACCTTGTTTCCTTTTCCTCAAAACAACTAATTAATTTATTAAAATATATTTTATGAACTGGTAATTCATCAAAATTAACATCATTAAATACACTGTTACCAATATTAGAAATATTATAATCATAAGAAAAAATAGTAGCACAACAAATAAAATTATAAAATAAAGTAGAAATATAAGCAGTAAAGAAAGAAGAAAGAGTGTGTAGGAATTCATTGTAGGAAGAAATTCTTTTGTTAAATATAAATAAATAGAAATAAAATCTTGAAATGTTGTAAATATAAAGTGATATTACAAAAGGAAAAAACATTTTTCTGTGACTTTCTTTAAAAAATTCAAAACAATATTTAAAAATTAAAACAATGAATCCTTCTGGCTTGTAATTTTTAATGCTTTTTCGTCCAAATTTGTAATCTATAGTATCAAGTATTGAAGAAACCCCACTGATTGTAGCTAGCAAGGCAAAATTCCTGTAATAATTTAAAGAAAAACCAAATCCAAAATAGAGCACAATTTTAAAAGTAGAATAAAAAATCATTTTAGAAGCAAATGACGAGAGAAAATAGATCTTTTGAGAAATATTTTTGATGTATTTTTCACATTGTAAAAATAATACTATGGTAAAAGAACAGATAAAGTAAAGGTATTCTATGTTTTTTACTCTGTGTATGTGATATAAAGGATTGTATAACACTTTAAAAAGATTTTTAGAGAACATGTTTGGAATAGCGGATAAGAACAGGGTGTTAAATAAAGAGAACAAACAATATTTTTTTAGAAGAATAGAAGTGTTTAGGATTTTCATGTAAGGGTAAATTTTTTTTAGATTAAATATTTTTTCGCAGATAAAATTTTGTATAAAAACTTTTAGACCGTGTTTTTTAAAAAATTTTTATATTTTGACAGGTTAACCCTATTTTTTAACAAAATAAAAATATTAGATTGTGATAACAGAGAGTTTAACTTTTTATAATAAATGATACAATAATAAAGCAAAATAAAATAAATCTATGAGAAGCATTCTAAAAGCTTTTTAGTTTTATATTGACCATTTTTAAAATAACTTTATTATAAATGTATTTTTTTTAATCTTGTCTATTATTCTAGAAAAATATTTTAAAAACTAAATTATTTAATATAAAATAGATACACTTGTTTTTTTGAACACGATCTTAAATATAACTTGTATTATAAATATTATAGTTTATGAGTTAATTTACAAAATTTGCATATATTTTCATTCAATATTCTTGCAACAAAATTTTTGAAAAAAAGTCAATTATTTTTAAAGAAAATTTGATAATCAATTTACAATTAATGTTATTATTTTTTTGCTTGACTTTACTTTTTTTAATCAAATATTTTTTTATTTTTTAATTTACAGAACTGTATTTTAGAATATAACAAGTTTTTGTTAGAAATAATTTTTTTCCCAAAATAATTTAAATTTTATTTATATAAATATTTATATCAAAGAAAAGGTTTGGTAAAATTAATGAAATAGAATTTAAATAAATCTTATTGATCAATCTAATTGTGAAATTAAATCCAAAAAACAAGATTCGATGGAAATTTCAATCTTAAACAATTTATCTTAAATGGTTATATATATGATTGCATGATATAAATGTTATTTTGAAAGTTATTAAAAGGTTTTTCGACTACGATTTCACTTTTACAAAGGCTCAGAATGTTTTGTTTACAAAAAATTTTTCTAAATCAGTAAATCAATAAAAACTTCAAAATTTCTAAAAAATTTTAGTTCAAAGGAGCTGATTTAAAAAGCTATATGATTTTCATGAAATATATTATTAAAATTAACAAATCAAAATAACACCACAATACATTTATTTTTAATGCTAAAAAAGCATTTTGTCTCCTGAGGAATTAATTAAATATTTTTTAAATAAAAATTTAGTTTATAAACTTAATAAAATATTTATAATTTTAATACAAATAAAAATAAATCAAACTTAAAATGCTTTTTAAATATTTATTGAATGAAGTTTACTAAAAAATTTTATAAATGTAATTTTTGAATACTTTATTTTAAAAAATTCCTTTTAAAAATATTAAAATTTTAAATCATTAAATTTTCATCTGAAAATTAAATATCGCAAAAATACTGCTTAACATTCTTAAAATAATTAGTTCATGAAACAAACTTATGTTAAATAAGGCAAAACTAACTATTTTATAAATAAATGTGAGTTTTCTAATAAAAACAAGGATTTTTGTATGATAGGTGATGAAATTGGTTTAATGATATTCAGCTATAAACATGGCCAATAAGCAATAAAAAAATTCATTTATTCTCGAACTACAATACAATTATAAATACTTTACCTCAATAAATGTAATAACTAAGACAATATGTAAAATATATATATTTGTAGTAAATTTATAATGGAACAATAAAAAAATTATTATAATAACATTTTTGTTTGTATTTATCTGATCATATCAGATAAAATATGTTGATATATAATCATTAAAACAATTTTCAAAATTTAACCTATTAAATTATAAAAAAAGTTCTCGGAATAGCACTTCTAAGACATCTTTGTCGCGGATACTTCTTTTTTCTTTGTTAGTATAAAATAAAGTTTCAATAAATAAATAGTAAGACTATTTATTTTTTGCTATCACTTGTATAAAAACTAGAACATATTTTGTAAAATATTGAACATATTTCTAAAATAAAATTTATTAAGGGGGTATTTTGTTACAAAGCTAAAATACGATGTTAGAAAATTTAAAATATTATGGGAAAATTTTAAAATGAAAGAAATTATTTTAAAATGCAGAGCAAAATTTTAAAAATAAAATCATAAAAAAAATACTTGAGTTTTATGAATTCATTTTTTAAATCAACAAATTATTACAGTTAAAAAATTACTAATTTTTTAAGATAGTTTAAAAGATTAATTAATCATATACGTGTCTTTTGATTTTATATAGTGATTTGCAATAAAATATATCTATGTTTTTCTACATATTAAGTTCTATAAGAATATATTTTATTATAAAGACTTATTTAAATCAGATGCAAAAGAAATTTAAATTCAAAATAACTTAAAAACATTACTACTCACTATATAAATGAAGGTTGAATCATAATATAAGCAAAAAAACCTAAAAAATACTTTAAATTTAATAAAAATTCTAAAATTTAGCATTACTGTTAATTTTATAATCTTGATTGACTATACTGTAAACTTAATTACAATTAAAAAATGGTTAATTTTTATATGTTCTTTTATTTTACAAAAATTATTATAAATTAATCGTTTTTTTATATTTTGATTTGTAAAAATGTTAGATTACTTTCTTTATTAATTGTTAAAGCACTTCCACTTAAAAATAACAAACATGTATAATTTTATTCAGATTTAATAAAAATTTTTTAAGATGTATTTTAGCTTGAAATTGTTAGTAAAATTTATATTTCTTTCTGTTTTTGAAAAAAAATTCTTTATGTTAATGCTAATTTCTCTTTTTTATGAATTTTTAATAAAATTATCTAATTATATAGAAAGGTGATTGTATTAACTTAACAAGATCATAAAGTCATTACACTTATTTGTTATAGTTCAATAACAAAAGGCATGGGTTCGGCTCCTAGCAAAATAGGGGTTTAATTTTATATTTATTATTCAAAAATAAATAAGAGAGAACCCCATGCCTGAGAAAGTAACGAAGAGTTTAAATAAAGTACATTACAAATCATTTTACTTCATCCACCTGATTTTAGAGCTGTACCACTCGGGATAAAATATTATTATATCATTAAAAAAGTATTTTAAATATTTTTTATCATGAACAATAATTTACATCTTTATATTTAGAAATTTTATATTAATAATTTTTATAAGAAAAAAAATCTAAGAAATTGTTAATAATAAAAATTTTATAATGCTCTTAATTTTAAAATTAGTCATATCTCTTTAAACAAAGTGTGATTCAAAGTATATTTCGAATATCTTTAAACATATTTATTTGTGATTTTTTTTATTGTCTAGGGATGGGAGATTTATACGAAGATCTTTTCACTATACCTTCTTTATAAGAATATTTATACCTAACTGACGGAATCATAAAGTAAAATATGTTTCCCATATTTAGGTATAGCTCAAGATACTGCGGGCCTTTCACCTGCTAAAACCCACCCCGGGCACTTTATTGACTGCCTAAGTCTACCTTACTTTGCAGGCTTTGATTACAGAGAAAAACTATGGGTGTCTTTGTAATTTTCCCAATGCCAATCTTATCGATGCTGTGTTATCGCCCTGACGAGTTCGATTGTTAAACCACTAATTTAGGTGCTTAAACACCATCAATCGTAGACATCAAGAGTTACCAGAATCTAATCACTGTTAACTAGGACAGACTAACTGTCATTTGTGATTTGATATAGCATTTTTCTATGCTGTTTATTATTTTAAAAATAAATAGATTAAAAAATAATTTACAAATATTGCTTAAAAAAGAATGTTTGAGATTGTCATAAAGTTAATTTTAATTTAAAATTGAACTATAATATAAAATTAAACTAATAAAAAAGAATTTAATATCGAAAAAATTTTTTAAATTTAAAAGTAACATTTTGACAAGCACAAATTTTTAATGAGGAAATTATAAATTTTTTCGATCTCATTTTTTTCAATTCACACCTGATAATCCCATAGATACATCTCAAAGTACTAAGCTTAAAACAACTCTCATTCTTAGGATCACTTCTAAAATATCTTTTTCTTATTAGCCCTGCTTTTAGCACTTTTTTTATTGGTAACCCTTTTACATTTGTAAATCTAACAAATAGATTTTCTCTTTTTATGAATCCATAAGAATATGTTATATTGATTCCGTATATCTCAAAAAATCTTTAAATCTTTTAGTGGCAAGGTTGTTCCTTCTTCTATTCCAAGTGCTTTAATTATTTTCTTTTTGGGATATTTTTTAAATTGATTTTCAATAGTTAAAACATCATTTTTGTCTTTCTTTTCTTAGTCAAAATCCACATTATATTTTTTGTTTTCATCTCCATTCTCGAAGAAATTCTTCAGATAGTTAATGCTTCTTAGTTCTTCCGCTATATTACAAACCAAGGAATCATAAAGTTTTGTAAGTAGATATTTTCTTTTTCTTTTGACTCATTTTTAGTGCAATCTTGTTGGTAGTTACTTGATCTTTCTTTTCTTTTATTAAGCTTCAATCTTAATTTCTGTTTGGTCCAGATAATTTATCAGATCTTTAATGCTTCTTATTTCTTCAGCTAAATTACAAACCAAGGAATCATTAGGATTTTGTGTGTGTGTGTTTTCTTCTTCTTTTGTCTTATACTTAGTAGAATCTTTCAGAAAATAACTTGATTTTTCTTTTCTTCTCTAGGAATTTCAGGAGTGGTCTCTGTTTGATTGTTATTTGAAGAAACTTCTTGCTCTTTTCGCTCTTCTTTGTTCAAGCTTTCATAGTACTGAATAAGTTCTTTTATACTTTTAATAGGTAAAAGGATTCTTTATTTAAATGTATGTATATAAAATTTTGTAGTGTCAAAAATATTCTCATTTTTGGTAAAAAACAGGGGAATAAATTTTAATAAAATGAAATTTTAAAAGAAATACAAAATATTTTATATAATTTATTTTAAAAAAATTTAAACAAGAATAAAATATTTCTTAGATTTTATTAGAAATAAATTGCATTCATTATTGTTAAAATCTGATATCTAAAGAAAAATTCTAATTTACAATTTATAAATGAGTGTTTTCTTTCTTGAACCTAAATTAAAAATCATATTTAAAAAAAATTTTCCTTATTTTATATTTAAAAAATAATAATACATTCAATTTATTGCGCTAAAAAAAGACTCCAAAAATTATATTTTTTATTGTTTTAAATGAATTGAAAAAACATTTATAATTTAAAGTATAATGTTTTTATTAAATTATTCATATTGAATTTTTATAAAGAAATATAGTTTAATATCATGTAAAGAGTTTAGTATTTTTTAAGAGATTATTTTGGTGTCATTCTCATTAGATATTAAACTTAAAATCAACGATTTTTGTATCTCCAATAAAATATAGAAATATTGTTTGAGAATCAACCATCATAAAATTAAAAAAATTTGAATATTAAATTTTGATGCCATTTAACATTAAAACAAAATAAAAAAACATGCAACAGGAATCAATTTTCTAAAAGAATATTTTATCGTAAAAAAGTTATAATCTAACATTTACTTTATCTACTAACAAGACCATAAATCTCGACAGATTAGAAAAAATTATAGTTAAAAACTACGCTAGATTTTCTTTATTGAAGTGCATAAAAAAGAGTTCATTTTTTGTAAAAATAAAGTTATGTCTGGGATATTGATAAGAATTATAGACTAGTATTTGATATTTGGTTTTTAAACCTTAAAGAGGATTTTATTTTAAATATGCTATTGTTTATGAATTTAAGCTTCTATCCTTTTAATGATTTTTTAAAGAAAAATATTAATTTTAGATTTTCAATCTAAGAAAATAAAGCAATGTTGAAATTATAAATAAAGATCCTTAACAAAATTCATTCCCAAATTAAACTGACGCTTTTGTATATTTTGATAAAAAATAATGTTAAAGGATACATACTAGTTTCATTCCTGACCATTAATGAAAAATAATAGTTTAACTAATTCGTAGAAGTGTTAATAATAGTATTATTTGAATGAATCATCATAAATTATTAGTTAAAGTATATATTCGATCTCCTATTCTGGTAGAATTTGTCACTAATATTACCAAAGTTATACGCATATTCTATAAGTCTTGAGTCATTGATAGTAAATTGAAATTAAAAACAAAATAATTTAAAACTTAAGAAACATAAAAAATCTAATTTTTTCATTTTACCAACTAAATACTTATGTTTTATTATTTATAAAATTCATATAAAAGTGTAGCACTCACTAGGTAGTGACTTAAAAAGAATATGTTTGAAGTAAATTGAGTTTTAAAACAGTTTTCTTTATTTTTTATCCAATGTTTCTCTGCGGCTGCCATCTGGGGATGGCTATAAAATTTTTCGAAATAAATAATTTAAAGAATTATTTGAATTATTATTTTTGTTATACTGATGGTTATAACAATTATATAATTAGTTATATATGTTAAATGCATTTAATAAAGTAAAATGTTTATATTGATATTTTTTAAAAACAATGTAAGTTAAAATTTGATTAAAATTTATTGTTCTACTCATATAATTTATTATCGACTTTACATTTTAATATAAAAAATTTTTTATTATCTTGAATTTACGCCATGTTTTTTATATTAGATTCTACATAATTAGCCCTGGTCTTATTAAAAAATATTGCTTATACTTTGTGCATATAGTGTTTATACATCTCTAAACAGTTAAAATACTTTTATTATAAGGTACAATTTATAGTTATAATCATAATAACTGCATGTTTTTATATATAATTGTTTAAACTGGGTTTTTAAATGGTTGTTATATTTTGCATGGAGTAATAAGTTATCTTAATTTAATTTGCTAAAATAATAAGTAAATCTTGAAATATAATCATAAATTTTTAAAATAAAATGAGTAAGGATTAAATAAATATGATATCTGACCAAAATACATGTTTAAATAAAAGAGGAGATGGAAAACAAAGACAAAAACTAAAATAGATTTTTAAAAATTTTATATTTAAAATTATTTATTTTTCCTATTAAACAGATAATCTTTTAATATTTTTAGAATCAACCTTCACTTCTGCTAGCTTTTTGTGTTAACTTAAGTTAAAATGTGAAAACTAGTTTCTTGTAGTAATAATATCACGAAATATCATAGCTGTAAATAATTACAAAAATTTCTTGGATATAAATTGTTAATATTTATAAAATAAGCTTGTTATGGTATACAAGTATAAAACAAAAGCTTTTTATAACAAATCTTTTTTTTGATCACAAATTGTTACTAAATTGATAACTTTGGCTTAATGCCCAAATGTTATACATATCTAAATGACATGAATTTGTCTAAAAACAGTGTTTATTTACATAAAATATTTCGCGAAAGAAAGCAATTTATTCTATAAAAGATTTTACTCAAATTTAACAAACCAAAAACAACAAGTTAAAAAAGAACTGTAACAAAAAACAAGATCTAAATAATTATGTCTGTTTCTGTATGGTGTTGATTACTCAACTATGAAGAATAATGTGAAAAAAACCTCAACAATAATACACAAATAATAATAAATTTTTAATGATTTTAGTGTAAAAATTTAAATGTAAAGAAAGACATTGAAAAGAAAAATTGATTTTAACTTATTTTTTTTATTGAATTATAAGATGATATTTTTAGAATCTGTTTAAAATTAAAAATTTTTCTATTTTTACAAAATACTTTATAAAAAATAAAATATTATCACTTTTTTAATTTTACTTATTTTAAAAAATTAATCTCTCAGTTAATTTATTTACTAGTAGAAGATTTTCCTTTACATTCTATTTTTCTCGTTTTTTCTTGTATTTTACTAAAAATAATCCTAAAAGGTTCAATAGAAATCAACTGATCTTCAATAAATTGGTCAAAAGCTTTATAAAATTCATACAAATCTAAATCATTTTTAGTTTTTCTTATTAGTTCGTCATTTTCTTTCATTTTTGATAAAATCCCCAAAATATTATTATCTTCTGTATCAGATTGAACCTCTAAAATGATATTTTGGCTTGATAGTATATTTATAATATGAATAAAAGTAAAAATAATATCAATTTTATTAGAGATAAGTTCGTTTAGTTTAATCGAACTACATGAAAATATTTTCTTTCTTTTTTTGTTAAATTTTGTTATGTAATATTTTTGATATTCTTTGCTTATGAATTCAGAAGTGATTGTGTTGTCAAATTCTACTAATTCTTTTCTTATGTCCAGTAAATTTTCATATGAAAGATTATTGTCAAGATTGTTTTTTTCAGCTTTGTTTGATGTCTTTTTAGTTTGTAATGATAAACATAAAAGTAAAACTAAATTTGTTAACATGGGTAAAAATAAAAAATACAAATTTTATAATTTTTGATCTGATTATTAATTTTGATAAATCATGAAAATTAATCACTAAATTTGTATATAAAAAATTAACCAATAATAAAATATAACTTTCTCATTTTAGAGTAAAAGACTTTGTAATTATAATATTAAACTATAAAATAAATTAATTTTTATACTTTTTATGATCATACTTATCTAATGATGTTTGTTTGTAATTAAATATATAATCAACTACAAAAACTAATTGTCTTCTTAAGCTTAATTTTAGGTAGAATTTAAGAAAAATTGACAAATTTAGAAAATATAAAATACCGAAAGGTTAAATATAATTATTTATGTAAATACAAGAAATATCAAAAAAAATAATGTTTCTTATGTTATTAACCTTTCATTTTATATAATTTCTTTATCCAATTAGTTCAAGTATATTAAAACTTTGATTTAATTATAGATTCTATA
>RCSS01000361.1:0-20823 GCA_004000155.1 Tubulinosema ratisbonensis | reverse complement strand
TCAGGGCCGTAGAACTCTATTATTACTAGTTGTTAAAGGGGTACCCTTTAACAAAAAAAATTTATAAATTAAAATAAATATTTTAATTATAAAAAAATATAATTTAAAATAAATTAATAATCAAATCAAAAATATCAGAAAAAAATTTTTAAATACTAAAATAACAAGCCCAAGCCCTTGAAAGCTTGCTTATTTTAATATTTAAAATATAGATACAATAATTAAAATTTTTTACTGTTTTTTATTCTATATTTCTAAATAAAAATTCGGTTATTTCTTCAAATATAGCTCTTACATTATTTTCTTCTCTTCTTCTTAAGTATTTATACCTAAATGCAAATTCTCTCAAAAAAACATTCAAATTTGTTTTAAGAACGCCTCTTCTTCTTTTGATCTCATATTTTAAGNGACTCNATAANTTNTCAATGTTATTTGTATGGAATCCTTCTTNATTCTTAAAGCCCNTCGAATGAAAGACTANTTTGTGCGTTCCTCTTATATGACTTACAGCACTTGGATATGAGGGGTGCCCATCAGNTATCANNATACTTCCTTCCTCAAGTATACNTTCAAACACAGACTTAAATGTAGAGGCCTCTCTGTTAGGAAGTATTTNATAAACGGTATTACCGCTCTNTTCCTCAATCAATCCCATNAGCCAAGTTATACCGGGTGNATCATCAGACATTAATGATGGATAAGATTGCAGATACCNATGACATATGGCTGTTTCATCAACTTATACTTTTATTCATTTACCCCCTAGTTTTTTAAAATCCTCTTCTTCTTTTGCCAATAAATACCGATCTATATTTGATTTTATCTTTTGATATATAGATTTTGAAAAGATTAAATTTCTGCACACGTCCTTTTCAAATATATTTTTAAACCACTTATAGATTGAATATAATAAACTAAGTTTTAATGTATGAAACATCGCGGAGACATTTTAGTGATTTTAATGTGTATTTGAATTTTAATTTATATTTAAATTTATTTTTTATTTAATTTAATTTTTATTATATTTTATTTTATTTTATTTTTTTTGTTTAATTTACTTTTTATGAGATTTATTTATTTTTTATTTTTTTTTTAAAAAAAATATTTTACAAGAATTTCCAAAAATATTTTTGTAATTAACAAAGAAAAAAAATATGCCAAAAATGACTCTAACACTACCTTTTCTGGTAATCTAAAGATAATTAATGTAAAAACCCTATATTATTTTATTATCAATATTATATTTCTTTATTTTAATTTTTTTTAAAATTAATTATATTTTATATTTGAATTTATAAAATTCAAGATTCTATGAGAATTGAACAAAATAAGTAAACATTTAAGAAAGATTTCTTCTTTAATTTTAATAAAAATCAAATCATTAAAAAAGAAAATTTAATCTTCCCTTTTTAATTAAATCAAATATTCAATATGTAAAATAAATAAAATTAATTTACCTTTTAGAAACAATCATCAAAAATGGAAAAATAATTAAAATAAAAAAAATAACCCATGTCAAAACTAAACAAAACACTATCTTTCTTTTTAAAATACGGAGCATTATTATTAATACCAATTGCAATAATCTACCTTTACTTAACTAGAAGATTATGTCAAAAAGTAATAAAAAAGAATATAAAAATATGTTTGAAAATTTTCTCAAAAGATTTGAAAAATAGTTTAATAATTAAAGAAGAAAACAAAATTAATTGTTTATTGAAAGATTATTTGATTAGTAACTCAGAAAGCAGTTTAGGTGAGTTGGCTGATTATTTAAGTAAAAAATATCATATGAGTTATCATTCTAGCCTGACTTTACAATCAGTGGTAATGAAATTTTTAATGATTGAGATAATAAACGAACAATTAGAATTAATTTACAATAATGGATATATTTTTACTAAAAATGAATTTGATAATTTGAAAAAGTGGCACCATTTGTTAAATTATTGTGTAATCGTAGAAATGGATGATAAATCTTATTTTACAAATGTTTTAAAAAGTACTAATAACTTTTCTTTTGAAAATATGATTGAATCAAGTTTGTATCCAATGGTTAAATTAATTTGTAAAAATGATATTAGAGATTATGATAAAATTATTTTCCCAAAAAATGTGATTATTTTGATGAGTAAAGGAAATTTAGAATATTACATCGATTTTAGGAATGTTGATATTCATAATGTTTACACGATGGTGGATGGCAATTATTATGGTATCAAAGGGATTGTATTGAATATTCATAAGTTATTTGGGGATGAATGTTTAGCGATGGATACTGAAGAGTTTGATAGGTTTAAAGAAACAGGTTCTTATAGGAACCATGCTCACGATTTTATGGCTTTATTGGTTCTTTCAAGGAATATGACTGATGAAAAGAAATAAATTATATTTCTATTCTTTTTTTTGTTATTCATTATTTAAAAGATTAAAAATTACATCAATAGTGTATTTTATTATGATTAAAGTACTCATAAAACTGAAAATTTATTTTTACAACACAATTTAGAAACCAAATTTAAATATTTTTTTAAATTAAATCATATTTTTTTATTATCACAAAATATAAATAAAATATTTTAGGTCTGTTTCACGTTTATCTATAGATAAAGTTATTTATAATAAAAATTGATACAAAAAAATAATTACATATATTTTTTTTAAAATACGAGCACTAAAGAAGAATTTTTTATAACTTTTTTTTTAGAATAAAAATAAAAGAAGTGTGATTTAAAACAAAAACAAACATATAGTTATGTGAAAACCTGGTCGAACAAATAAATGCGGTGTATAAACCCCATTTTTACGAAACATTTAGAATGAATAGATCTTGTTTGCTCTTTTTTAAATTTTTTAAGGAGAAAACCAAACTACTTGAACAACCGAAGTAAAACTTTAAATATATTTATTACATATTTCATTCAATTCTACTTACAAACAGCTTAGATAGATACTTGGCATTTCACATGTTAGTATATCTATAATAGTTAAGGAAATGTTAGTTTTTATAAATAAGTGTTGGGCACCTGGAAAACGCCATAAAAGGAATAAAGGAGATTGATACTAATTCTCTTAAAAAGAATTATATCAAATACTTCCCCTTTAAAAATATATAAGAAAAAAATTAAATAAATCATGGCCTTTAACAATCATATTTATTATAAAAACGCAAGAAACGTGGGAATACCTGCAAAAGCATCCAACCAATAAGATTCAAAAACTGAAGTAAAATTTCTTCTCAAGAAAAATATGAATTTTTTAAAATGATTTAAAAATCTGTAAAATATCAGCAGCATTATTTTGGCCATATATAGGACATTTATACCTATTTTTAAGATAAACGATTTATTTTTTGATTATTATAAAAAAATGTCGTTTTTTTAGATTTGTTTATTGATTAATTTTCAAATGAGATTTAAAAGTGTGTGTTATAAATTTGAAGAAAACTCGATTCACGAATTCAAAGAAATTCTGCACTACAGTTTCACATTGAAAATATACTTATCGATGAACATTTTGTTGTAGTAGACTCAGCAATTAGCTGGTTAAGAAATATTATAATCCCTGAATTTAAAAGATCAGATCCTATGAGAACAAAGACTTTATATAGATATAAAAAACAAAGAATTGTAGTTGAAAATGCTTTAAGTTTATTTAAATCAAAATTAAAAAGATTTAGTAGTAAAATCTACAACAGTGAAAGTTTATAAAACATTAAAATCATTTTAGGAACAATATTGATACATAATTTTATTATTGATAATAATTAAAAAAGTAACTGAAATATTTCTTTTCTAAATTTTTTAAAAATTCCTAAAAAGTACTCATCTTCTCATCAATATAATCAACTTAGGCTCCATTTACTAATTTTTTTTTTGAGTACTGCTATTAGTTTCGTTTTTTTTATAGACGTTTTTTTTAATTTATCAATTTTCTCGACTTTTTTACTTTTTTAATTCAAAATTAATTCATTAATGCTCTTGCTTCATTTAACTACGATTTTTACCTCAGAACCAGCTAAATTATATTTCCATAGTTTTAGACTATAAGGAAATGTTTAGCAAATTATTTATTACGCCCCACTTTAAGTTTAGATAAAATTTTCTAGTCCACATTAAAGAATCAAATAAATTTTTAAAAATTAAATGTAAACTTGAAAAAATAAAGTAAATACTTTTTTAAGATGATGTTTTACTCTTTTTATTTCTTTATAAATAACATAGTCATAAAAATTTAATATTAGATACATTTAAAATTAAGTTTTATTCGAATTTTATGTGAATTATATTCAACGTGTTTGCTACATAAGAATTCAATTTAAGATTTTAATTTTGTAAATTTTAATCTTAATCATCCATGTTGTTTATATCTAATCGATTTCTTTTTTTTATTAGCAAATTATTAATAACGCTGAACCCACATTCTGCTAAATATGAAGAAGGAAAGGCAGCAATAAATTTCTAGAATGTTTTGTAATATTTGGATATCTAACTTCTAGCTCTGCTGATTCCCAAGTCAACATATTTTTAATTTTAGATAAAATTTTATAGACTCATCATTTAGCTTTTCTGTAAGTTCATTTGCAAAATTTAAGTTGTTTATATCAGACAAACTTACCAACATTGGTTGTGTAATCCATTCGAAATATCAATTTCTTTATATCTGAAAATATTCTTCTAAATCTAATGATAAAGAGTGCAGATAACCCGTGATTATCAATATCGCATCATCGAATACTTTACATTTAAGATTCCAATTAAATTGTTTAAAATTTCTTATTTATTTGGTTTTGTAGTAATTCCACTTAAGTGACAAATCCAAATATCTTCGTCTTGCCATTAATTAATATTTTATTCGCACCCTAAAGTTGTTTTTGAATATATATAATTTTTAATCGTATAGGCCAAATAACTTATAAGTTCTTTATGTTGGAACATAATTAAATATTTATTTCAACTTTATCATGCAAAAACTCGTTGATAACATCAAAGAGTTCTAAAAATCTTTTTAAACAATTTCCTTTAGATAACCATCTTAATTCAGTATGGTGTAAAATTCTTACATGATCTTCGCTTTTTTCTTCGCAAAAATTTAAAAATACGTTCAGCTTTAGCACTGGCTTTCACTGTATTTATACATCTTATTACCATATTTAGTATGCGATTAAGAATCAGTGAAATGTTTTTATCTACTAGATTTTTTCTGTTAATGATAAAATGTATAAGCAACATTTGCGGATTGTCAGCTTTTAAAATTTAGGTCATCCGTTTTACTTGCTCATCATATTTGGTGCCCCATCTACGAAACAAGAAATCATACCTTATCGGTATATCATGAAAAAAAAAGAAATTTCTTAGCTCGTTATACATGTCTTTTGATGTTGTGATCCTTTGTAGCTTTTTACAAAAAAGCATTTCTTCTACGAATTCATTATTTTTAATATATCCTACATAAACAATTAATACCGCTTCGTCATCTCTAAATGTTGATTCGTCTATTTGAATTGGGAATTATTGTGATTTTAACTTCTGTATTAATTAATTCTCAACATTCTCACTCATTTCATCTATTCTTCTACTAACCGTGTCTTTACTAAGTGGGGTAGTTTTGACTACTTGATCTCCTTTCCAAAAACGGTTTTAATAAATAATAAAATTGCAGATTTAATTAAATTCTCTCCTATGTATGAGCTTTCCCATTTTTAGCTATAATGGACGAAATTTAATGGGTAAATTTAAATATACTAAATTTACCCTAGCATTTAAAATAAAAACAGATTTTAAAGTGGTTCTATTTTTAGATTCTTCTTTCAAGTTTTGAAAATGACTCAAATTAGAATAAGTATGATTACTACGTTTTATTTTTAGGTTTGCCTCCTTGCATAAGCTTCAATAATTCATTTGTAAAACATTGATGACATAATAAACAAAAGGGCAGGGTTGTATCATTTTCAAAGAGAATAAATCCATATTAAGGAATTCCGTGGAATATTGAGCGATTTTTTTTGTTTTTATTTTTCATAGTTTATAATTTTGATAAATAGGATAAATAACATAAACATAAGATAAAAATAAGTGTAGTGATTCTTGTTCGAAATTTTCTTAAGTTTATATTTTGCTTAAATATGAAAAAGAAAATTTTTTGAAAAAGTACTATTTGGATAGACATTAGGCGAAATATTATCAAATGTAATTTCTAAAATTGGGTTTTTTGATTTATAAAAAAACTTTTATTAAAACATTTTTCTAAAAATTTAATTTTCAATTCATTATAATACATCTTAATATAGCGTTTTAACATTTTTAATTAAAAAATCCTTTTTTATTTACATTATAATTTTACATCACAAAACCGAATAATTTACTTTGTTTTTGTCCCCCTACATTTTTGACCTTCAATAAACTTTAAATATTTATGTTTCCCCGCATTTATTTTTAATTTAAAATAAATCTAAAAAAAATTTTTTCTTATAAAATATTTTAGAGAAACAAAAATCCAGGCCCTAGGAAAAATCTTAATTTTCTTTCAGTGGAGCGTATGCCTCATTTCGAGAAACACTGTTTTAGAGATCTAGTTTATTTCAATATTTAGTATTTTTACCTCCAAACGTAGTTACAGCTATATTTTATTAATTTACGAAAAAGCAAAATGACGAACAAACAAAAACGCTAATTTTAATATTTAAAAAAGAAGAAAAGTCTTACATAAAATAGGTTCGTTGTTATCTATTTCTTATTTTACATTTAAGTATACTATTGATAATTTCAATTCTACTGGTCGAAAAGAAGGTTCAGAGATAAAGAGCAAGTGTAGTAATATACTCTTAGAACGAATCAATCAAATAGTAAAAAATTAACATAAATTTCCAGCAATAGAAATCAGAGAAGAGGTGAAATTTTTAATAGAAACAGGCGTTTCATTATGTAGTATTCGTAACTGTATAAAAAAAGTAGGTTACAAAAATCGTGTTAGCACTAAAAATTGCATATTACGAGGAAATATTATTAAAAGATTGGATTATACAAAAATTTTTATCTAAAGAATTGTAATTTTTGGGATACTGTTATTTTTTCAGATGAGACAAAGTTTAATTTATTCATAAATGACGCACGGTTAAAAGTATGGCGCAAACCTAATATGCGTTTTAAACAAAAAAATCTCTGTGCTACTCTAAAATACGGAGGTGATTCATCCAATTGTTGTGGTTGCTTCATAACAAGTGGAAAGGAAAATAATTTTTTTCTTGAAGGAATAATGAATAGGTTTAAATACTTAGATATTTTAGAAATTTCTTTAAAGATTCCTTCATTCATAAAAATTGAAAAAATTAATATGTGTTTTAACAAGACAATGATGCTAAACACGCTTCAAAAATTGTCAAAGAGTATTTTTAAGAAAACTATATCTTGTTTCTTTAAAGGGTTATACAATACCCAGATTTGAATCCAATCAAACATTTGTGGTCATGATTAAACAGAAACCAGATAATAAAAAAGCAGAAACAAATCAGAAATTAAACAAGAGATTCTTAACATATAAATTCCATCACTCCTGACCAATGCCAAAACCAAATTTATAGTATTCCTTCTAGATTTATAAAGGTAATAGAAATGAAGGAAAAAATGTTATATGAACTCAACTATATTTCTAAAAAATTTTTGATTAAAAACTAATACAAATTATCTCTTATGCTTTATTCAATGTATTTTTTATTTTATTTTGGATCCCCTACGTAAAAAATTTTGTTTTAAAAATACGATTAAAAATAAAATTCAAAAAAACACGAAAATTTGCTCTTAAGTAATTCTTGAATCTTTTAATCTTATAGTAATAAAAATATTATGCAATAAAAAATTTTGGCTCTTGTTGGTTTAACCCTCTTGAAAAATTTTTCGAGTTTAAATACGAATTTCAGAAACTTTTTTTCTTTCTTTAATTTAAAAACTGCAAAAAATTTATAAAATCTTTTAAAAGATAGAAATTAGAGATATTTCTAGTAATCTAACTTTTTTCGTATCTCTTAAAAATAAATTTTTAATGAAGTGAACAATTTTTTCATTCTTAAAACATCTTAAAATTTTTTAATTTTTTTAGAAGCAGCAAGAAATAATATTTTATAGAAAAAAGGAAAAGAGTCACAAAAAATTGTCTATGAATCTATTTACTTAAGCAAATATTTTTTCTGACAAGAAATTACGTGAATAGTCTTTCTATTCTAACTTATAAAAAAATGCTTAAAATATTTTACCCAATAAATGGCACGAAACATAAGTTTTAAAGAAAAAAGCAAAGTAGCGAATCTTTATAACACTGGAATGAATAAAAAACAAACATGATCTACGTATAACACATCAAAAAGGATTTGTACGGAATTAAAAAGGATAAGATATAAATAATGAATAAGCAAAACAATAAAAAGATCAAAGTGTTTTTAATATGTACCTGTTAATGAATTTTTAATCAAAATGTTCAAAGCATGTAACAAAGATTATATTCCGATAAATCGAAATGATAAAGAACATGGTCTCAAAATGTTTAGAGAGAAAAGATCGAAAATACTAGGCCTTCAAAATCTGAGTGAAATCTTTCAAAACAAACAACACGTTTCTTTTAGTAATATTGTAGACGATTCGCTTGGAAAATTTTATAGGAACATAAGAGTTTAAGAATAGTTTGAGTGCAATTTAAATTACACTTTTAGGCGAGAAGATATTTTTTACTTTGAAGAGACGACCTTGTTTTACAAGCGTCTCCCTGATAAAACGATTAAAATATCTATATTAAGATAACAGGCCTCAAGCTAAGCAAAGAAAGAATATCAGTATGTTTATTATGTAATGAAAAGAGTGAAAACTTCCTATTTTAATTATGGGAAAAATTAAAAATCCCCGAAGTTTAAAAAATAAAAATTTTTCTGACTTAAATGTAATATATAAAAATAATAAAAACGCTTAGATGACTTCTGGAATTTTAAAAGATTTTTTGGCCTTAATAAATCAAATCTTAATATTAAAGGAGAGAATCATTTTTATCTTTATGGACAATTGCCCATCACACAGAAATCTAATTAAATTTTCAAATATCAAAATTTGTTTTATGCCTTCCAACACAAGCTCTTTGATACAGCCATTGGATCAAGGTATTATTAATACTTTTTAATTTAATTATAAAAGAATATTTATGACCGTAAGATTTGTACAGCAATATAAAAGATTTTAATGAGAATTTAAAAAATACTCTTTATTTGACGCTATAATAAATTCAGCTTTAGCTTGGCTAGAAGTAACCTCAGAACCATTTCTTAACTGTTTTAATGGCTTATATGAAGATTATAATGCAAAATTTGAAGACGTCCATATTAATGTAAATTTAGATAATTTTTTAGAATTTTATAACCATGTCAAAGACTTTTCAGATAATTTCTGCCTCGGAAGAATACCTCAACAGAAACAACAAGGATTAAACATACAAAATACTTTAAAGAGAGGTGGGTTCGGTGGTTTATGATAAAAATTATTAGAATAATTTAATAGAAAAAGGTGAATGAGAAATAAAATTATGTGCACGACAAACTAGAAGAATTAATGATTTTACTCAATAAAGTCTTTCTTAAGTCAGTAATGTTGCTTGCCGAATCTGAATTAAATTTAAAAATAGATTTAAATAAAAAGAATAGTTAATTTTTTATTGTCACTGCCAAATAGTTCAAATTAAATTTATTTAATATTTTACATTTTATATTTCATTTAAAGTAAACAAAGCTAAAACCGACATTAAAAATTTTTTATTATAAAGTATTTAATGTGCAAAAATATTTCTGCTTAGTGACAATAAAAGTAAAAATTTTTTAGCTATCAAAAAAATAAAATTATAAAAATAATTATAAAGCTACTTATACCTAGTAAAAATGACAATAAGACATGTACTAGTGTATTTTATTATCAATATTTTATTTATTAATTTGAAATCTGTTTTAAAAATTGTGTATATTTTAATTTTAAAAATTAAATTTTTATAAGGATTAAACGAAATAAGTAAACATTTATAAAAAATTCTCCTTTTTATTTTAATCATAGATAAAAATTGCATTAAAAAAGGAACTTTTTTATTTCTCCTTTTAATTTAATCAAAATTTAATTTGTAAAACAAATAAAATTCATTTTCTTTTTTAACACAAACAATCAAAAAAGTAAAATAAATAGAAATTTTAAAATTAACACATGATGAGACTAGACAGAGTAGTAGCTTTCTTATGTGAATACGGAACTGTTTTAGCAGTAATAATCGCAATAATCTACCTTTACTTATTTAGAAGATTAAGTAAAAAAGTAATAAAAAAGAATATAAAAATATGTTTAGAAATTTTCTCAAAAGATTTGAAAAATAGTTTGATAACCAAAGATGAAAATAAAGTTAATTGTTTATTGAGAGAATATTTGATTAATAACTCGGAAAGTAGTTTAGATAGATTGGCTGATCATTTACGTAAAAAATATCATATAAGTTATTATTCTAGCTTGACTGTACAAGCAGTAGTAATGAAATTTTTAATGATTGAAATAATAAATGAACAATTAGAATTAATTTACAATAATGGATACATTTTTACCAAAAATGAGTTTGATAATTTAGAAAAAGTTGCACCATTAGTCAAAAATTATTGTGTAATTGTAGAAATGGAAGATAAATCTTATTTTACAAATGTTTTAAAAAGTACTAATAACCTTTCTTTACAACATATGATTCAATCAAGTTTAAATCCAATGATTGAATTAATTTGTAAAAATGATATTAGAGATTATGATAAATTTTTTTTCCCAAAAAATGTGGTTATTTTGATGAGTAAAGGAAACCCTAAATATTACATTGATTTTAGGAATGTTAATATTCATAATGTTTACACGATGGTGGATGGCAATTATTATGGTATCAAAGGGATTGTATTGAATATTCATGGTTTTTTCGGGACTAAGTGTCTAGCAATGAATGCTGAAGAGTTTGATACTTTTAAAGAAACTGGGTCTTATAAGTATGGTATTGATTTTTTGGCTTTATTGGTTCTTTCAAGGAATATGACTGATGAAAAGATATAAATTAAACTTCTTTTCTTCTTTTTATTATTCCTCATTTAAAAAGATTAAAATTTACATTAATAGTGTATTTTTTATGATTAATAGTACTCATAAAACTGAAATTTCATTTTTACAATACAATTTAAAGAACAAATGAAAAAGATTTTTTTTTAAATTGAATTATATTTTTATAAAACCACAAAATTTTAATAAGATATAATAGGTTTATTACAAGTTTATCTATATATAAAATTTATTTCATATATACATAATTTATATAAAGATAAAGTTAAATATAATTCAAATTGATACATTAAAAATAATTATATATCTTTTTTCAAAATATGAGCACTATAGAAGAATTTTTAGAAATTTTTTCTCTTTTAGATAAAAATAAATAGTGTGATTTGAAACAAAAACACACACAAGTTATTCAAATCCTGGCCCAATTAAATAAATGCAATGTATGAAACCCATTCTTCTGAAACATTAAGAATAAATAGGTCTCGTTTTTCTCTCTTCTAAATTTTTAAAAGGAAAACCAAACTGCTTAAATAACCGAAGTAAAACTTCACATAAATTTATTACATATTCTATTCAATTCTACTTACAAACAGCTTAGAGAAAAATTTGGCGTTTCACATGTTAGTATATTTAGAATGGTTAAGGAAATGTCAGTTTTTATTAATAAGATTGCAAAAACTAGAGTAAAATTTTTTTCTCAAAAAGAACATGAATTTTTTTAAAAAATTTTAAAAATATGTAAAATGTGAGCAGAACTATTTGGGCCATGTACAGAACGCTTATAACTATTTTTAAAACTAAATGGCTTATTTTTTTGATTATTATGACAGAAAGGGTCGGTTTTTCTAAATTTGTTTGTTGTGTAGATTTTAAAATGAGATCTGAAGGTGTGTTTTATAAATCAAAAAATTCATGACTAATAAGAATGAATTTTGCGCTACAATATCACATCGAAAATTTCGAAACCAAAGCCTGTAAGGTAAGGTAGATTTAGACAGTCAATAGAGTGCACGGGGTGGGTTTTAGCGGGTGAAAGGCTCGCAGTATCTTGAGCTATACCTAAGTATGGGAAACATATTTTACCGTATGTTTCCGTCGACTAGGTATAAATATTCTTGTAAAAAAGGTATAGCGAAAAGATCTTCGTATAGATTTCCTATCTCTAGGCTCAAAAAAAACAAGATATTTATTCTCAAATGACATTTTAATGATGCTATTGGTTGGATTTTGGGGTTTTCCCCGGGAAATGTTATAAATAAAAATACTTGGTAAAACATTCTCAGAAAACTTCATATTTATTTAAAAAAATTCTTTATATATCTTTTTCTTAAATAAGTAGACCAATAGTAATGATCTCCTATTTAACTTTAAACTTAAGCTCCTTTATTTCTTTGGATCAATTGGATCAATATTGTTTGGATCCAACTCTATTAATAATTTATAAATGATTTAAATTTATTTTATGTGATAAAATATACAAGGTTATTATTTTTACAAAAGATTCTACTAAAATGATCACGTTTACTCTTTGTACTCTTTGGAATAATAGATTTCAGGTTTTGAAATTTTGCAATAAACCGAATCATATCTAACCTAATGAAATACATTTTTTCATCTTTTAATGTGATTTTATTACATTTATTGCTCTCTATATATGTTTAAGTGCGAGTTATTTTTGTGTTTGTTTGTGTGTAGCGTTACATGGTTTTTAACCTTTACTTTGATAAATTAACATAAATATTATTTAGAATATTTCTAATGGCTCTGCTAGAGTAAAAAATTCAATTTATTTTTAATTTCTCTACTAATTATTACTATGTTGGTTAAAATTTCTGAAAATTTTCTTTATCACATTCTATTCTAATGATTTTGGTCAAATTTTTCAATAAGCATTGTACTTATTTATGAATTAATAAATAGTTATGTATTACTTACTTGCTCTTGCCTATTTTTACAGCAATTTTTTTAATTATTTGTTTACTTGATTAAGAATATTAATCCAACCTATTTAATATTCTATTAGTTGTTTTTTAGCCCCATAAAATATACTTATTACCATTAATTGCAAATTTAAGTTTATAATTTCTTTCCAAAACACACCGTTATCAAAATTTAAAAATACCACTAAAAATTTAATTTTTTATACTTTACTGTTTTCTTTTACATGTAAAATATTATTCTTGAATGAGAAAAATACCAAAAAACCAAGGAAAACGTAACATTTTCAAGAATAACATTAATTTGATTTTAATTTACATATTAAATAATATAATGGTTTTCTTGTAATGAATCGTTATCTTTTTATTTTAAAAAAATGTAAAAATGCACTATTCCTAAAGCTAATCCAGCACTGTAAAACTTTTATTATAAAAAAAGTTCTTTTATTTAATCAAAATAAATCAAATATTTTTTAAGTTTTGGTTTTAACTACAAATGAATATATCTTTTTACATTCATTATAGTTATAATTTACGAGTTAAATTAGAATATTTATAAAATAAATTATTTTTACAAAACACTAAGAGAATACATAAATTGATTTCAATAATTATACACAAATTAAATAATAGTGGTTTTTATTATTCTAAGTAATTACAAAAAAATATTTCTTGGTGAGTAAAAAGGGTAAATTAAAATTTATCATTTCAAGATAATTAATAGTTTTTAAATTTAATAACTTTTCTTTTAAATTTTAAAAATGATCATTTTTTTAATAGATATTCTTTTAAAACTTAGAATATTGTCTTTTTTCTTTAATACTATCTTAAAATATTACAATAATAATGTTAATATTTTTATACAAAAAAGGAAAATTTGAATTAAAAAATTTTTTTAATTTGCTATAAATAAAATTTTAAAACAACAAAAAAATCTTTTTTAAATTTTCCCTTTCACAATGAATAGCATTATTGTATCCACTTTAATGACCATTCCATTCATACTTGGATCCGATGTGTTTTTGATGGACAACGAACCAAATACTTCAACACGAACGTCATCTATGATTCTAGCAAAGTTAATGACATAGCATTACAAATGTTTGGGTTGCTAAAGAAATATTCTGATTTATTCAGAAAATCATCTTTGGATTGCAAACAAAATTTTTTAAATATTTTTAAAATGTTAAATGATTCTAATAATGATTGCAAAGAATTCAACTCAAACTACGAAAGTATATTAAATAGTTTATCTGGAAAAATAATTAAAAATACTGTTTATCCGGCATAATTTTGTTCTGTATTTCATTTAATTTTAGGAAAAAAATTTGTTAGAACATTGTCTGTTGATAAATATAATGAAGATGAACTTTTCAAAGATTTGTTTGTTTTAACGCGGGAGGCAGAAAATAAAACTCTTATTTTTATTGATTTTTTTTTATTAGATAAAATAGCTGAAGCACAAATTATTAACAACACTAAAATAATAGCTTATACTGTTAAAAGTAATGAATTTAAAATTTCTTGCAAAAATCTGTTTTTTGGAATCTTAAATTTTAATCAACGAGTATATTACTTTGATCCAAGAATCAAATACAAATTAAGATTAATATGTGATGATATATCAAAAACCGATACATATATTTGTACAGGTGCTTTGGTTTCTGAAAATTTTGGAGAGGATTGAAAGTTTTATTATATTTTGATGAGTGGTGAAGGATATAAGTTATTTGATGGTAATAAAAATATTGACTATAAAACAAAAAACATAACCTTTCATTATATTAGGTTAGAGAAAGAGACAAATGAAATCAATCCTATTCAAGAATTTCAAAGTAATACGATCGATGATAATTGATTAAAAAGAAAGTCTAAAAAGTATTTTATTTTACTAAAATTTTTTAAAATTAGAAATGTTATTTTTTTAAATATATTTTATAGAATTATAATTAATTTTTTTTCTTTAGAATTTGAAATTTAGTTTTGTTTTAAATTTTATAAAAATTTATTCATAAAACTCAGACCATTAAAATTTAAAACAAATGAATGAATTTAATTTTTTTAATATTTATTTTAAAATTTATTGCTTTTAAAAGTAAATTTTGTAAAAGAATAGTTTTTAAGAATCAAAAGTAATTTGCTATTTTTGACAAAAACTACTCAATAAACATTAATTCTAAGATAAGTTTATCAGAATTGTTGCAATGATCTAACATAAGATTATAGTTTATAAATAAAGATTTAAGATATTATTATATTCATTTTTTATGAAGTGATAAATCAAATTAAAATTTATAACATTTAAAAAAACACAAAAAAATTATAAAAAATAAATTTTATAAAAATATTTTAATTTTTTTAATAAAAACAGTTTACCAGACCATTATCATATAGTTTATAATAAACACATAATTTTTTTTTAAAAAAATTTAAGTTATAAAGTTTAGCACCTGAAAAATCGGTTCTATGTAGATTCGTCTCCGTGAAAATAGTTATTTATTTTACTTTAATTAAAAAATAATTTTTAATTAATATAATAAATAATTATTATTGGTTATATTTTGTAAGAAAAATCATTCTAATTTAATATATTTAAGAAAATTTTTGAAAACATATAAAATGATTAAAATAGTCAAATCCAAACGAGACAAAGACCAATTGATCGTCGAAAATTTTATTTATACCAAGAAAAAAACCAGAATATTTTACATAGAATGGAGGTGTGTCCACAGAACATGCCCTTGAGTGATTACTATGACTTTAGATTATAATCGTCCAGACACAGAGGTTATCAATAAGGCAACTCCTAATTACGGCTCTATGATAATCTTGGTATTCAAAAAATAAAATACGATTCAATGAAGAACCAAACTAGAAATACTGATGCCTCTATAAGAGCGATTATACAAGAAACGATAAGAGGTGCAGATGTGCAAGTAGTTTTGGTGTTAAGAGACTTTGATTCAATTAACAGAAATCTCATAAATTAAAGATAAAGAATTTTAAACCCGAAGCCATATATCTACAGTTCTCTTTATCCTAGTGCAAACTTAACTTTTACACACAGGAACACTTTTTTTTATAAGTGTGTTCTTGAAAATTACCAAAAGTTAGTTCAGTATAATGATTTTTTAACATTTTATTCAAATATGACTGCAGTAAAACTTTTATCGTATGATGTGGGGCGATTGACGGCACATTTAGTGTTGTAAAAACGCCTTAAAGCTAGCTGTTAATGATTAGTTTTTATAAAGATGACCATGTATTGCCTTCAATTTTTTGTGTTTTAAAAATAAAAAAAAAGAAACACATTTTTATTAAATACATATTATATAACAGATCTTTCCAGCGATGAATCCTAAAATTATAAAATCAGACTTTGAATATGCATCTATAACAGCATTTCAAGGATCTTTTGTTGATGCTGAAATAATTAGATGTCAGTTTTATTTAGCACAAAGTATCCAAAGAAAAATCTAAAGAACTTGGATTGATGTTGCATTATAGACATTCACAAATGGTGAAAGAATAATTCAAGTTTCTAGTTTTCTTATCATACAAGAGAATTGATTGCTTTCACAATACATTTTTTAGGCTCTGAAATTTTTTAGATTTCTAGAAGTTCTAACTCCTATTTATAATTATTTTTATAATAATCATTTTAAGGACGATGGTTCGGAAAATATCTAGTTAAAATTGGCATTGTAGGAGCACGACTGCATTATTTTCCTCATATAACAATGAAATCGAGGGTTGGCATTATGCATTTAATTCAACATTCAATAATTCAAAATTTAGCTTTACAAGATTAATTGAAAAGTTAAAAGACGAGGAAGATGTTATAAGAATGAAGATAATGAGACTTGAACTTGGGTATGTTTTAAAAAGAATGAAAATTTATGTAAAAAATGGTAGTATTATAAGGAATTCTTCACTTGAAAGAAAAAATTAGGACTTTGGGCTTCAATTTGTTTTTGACTTTTCATTTCTACTATTTTATAATTAAATCAATTAATTAGAACTAAATTTAATATTAATTATATTTTTATCTTATAAAAAATAAACTTATATTTTTTAATTGTAAATTCTTCCCCGTTTTTTTATTAAACAATTTTTAAACACTGGCCAATTAAAAAAGGTAGGACGAATTTACACGTCACCATATATTTTACTAATCTCAAAAGGATTTAAATTAATTAGTTAAGATTCTACTCATATCTTCTAAAACCTAATAAAATACAAAATCGTTAGTATCTAAAAGCTCAAACATTTTTCTCTTCCTATTAATAATGATTAATAAATGATGAAACAGACATTTTAAATTTAATGACAACTAGAAGGGATTAAGTAAAATAAATCCAAACATAAATATTTTTAGTTTATAAAATAATATGATTTTATGACATAGAAATTAGTTTAAAGTAAAAAATATTTTATTTATAAAAATTATCAAGACAAATAACTTTAATATTCAAAGTAATTGTGGGTTTCTTTCATTTATAAAGAAATTTAAATAATTATTGTAATTTTTAATTGAATGTAAATCAATTTTATATAATTATGTTCTAAAATGAAGTTTTCTGCTGTATAATTAATTATTGTTTGACAAAAAAATAGCGATATATACCTTCTGATTAGAATTTATTTTAAATTAAATTTCTAGGTGCAAGTATCGCTTTAGAAAAGAATATTTTTTATTTGTGATAAAATTTATTGAAATTTATAAAGAAATCAATATATAAATAAAAATATTTATAATATAAGTTAAAACACTATGGTTTTCAAAAATATTATGTACAATTTTATATTCTTCTAATTTGTAGAAAAGATTTATTGATTACAGAAAGGAAGCATAAAAATTACATTTTTATCAGTTCAAATAAACACAAATTTTTTTATAAACTAAAAAACACACAAATCTTACTCATTCTTGTTTATTAGTATCTAGTTATTGAATTCTTCTTGTTAATAGCATCTTTATAAGAATATTGTAAAACATTCTATTTTTTCATACTTTATTTATTTTTATCTTTTAAATAAAAACGTTTAAACCATATATAGCAAAAATTGAAACTTATAAAGTTCTTAACTTTAATTTCTAAACAAATCCTTTCTAATTTTTTTTCTTTCCCTTTCTATTCTCTCATCGCTTGGCTCAATCTCAAAAGACTTAAAATAATTTTTAAACTCTTGAACCTTAGTCTCTTCTTTTACTTTCGGATGATCTTCACTTAACTTTTCTACTTTAATAATGAAATTTTTTAAGTTGTGCTCTTTGATTAGCTTTCTTAATTTTATTGCTTCTAATAATTTATTTGGTACTTTTCTTTTTTTCAATTTATATTTGTAAGGAGGTCTTTTTAGTCTTATAAATTTTGGGTGCTGTTTCTTTCTTATGGTTTGTTGTTTGTGTTTTGTTGATGGGTTGATATCTTTATCTATTGTATCTGATTTTTGATCATCTATTTGAAGATCTTTAATATTTTCGATTGAATCGTCTAATTTGTTAGAGCTGCTGGTTTTTTCATGTAAGTCACTTGAGCTTTTAGTCTTTCTTAGTTTATCTTTACGATTTGATTCTGATTCAAGCAGTTCTTTATACTTATAAGTCAATTTGCGAGCTCTTTTTCCAAATCCTAACTCTTCATTTTGAGTGCTAGAAAGTGTGTTAGATTCTTCTGGAGTATTTTTTGATGTATTTTTGATTTCATAGAGTTTTTTTGGATTTTTTTCTGAGTTTCCTGTTAAAAATATACTAATATAAAATAAGATATTCATCCTTTATTTATAATTGACTACTTTTATGTTTCTTTTGTTGATTTAAATGATTTAATTAGGAAATTTTTAAAATATTTAAAAAGGAGAAGAAAATTTTTTGATTCAATATTTTAATTGAATTCAGAAATATTTGTCAAATGTTTCTTTTTAAGATATTTTTTCAAATTCTTTTTAATTTTATTAAAAATTTTTTCTCCTTTTGAAAAATTTGCTTAATATTAAAAAAACGGGAAACGTTACAAATTAAAATCATAACCCTGTTTATAATAAAAATTTTTTAATTTTTTATTTTTGAAATTAAGCATATAAAATATTTCTTAAAATAATCTTATTAATAATAAATTTTTGTAATCATAAAAATGAAATAAGCAGAAAATAATTTAAAAATATACGGTAAAAGGGGCATTTTGATATAAAACATTTTTAGATTATTTTATAAATAACAAATAATATAATTAATATATAAAAAAATTTTTTTATTAATTAGGTTCCAAGTACGAAATTTAGAAAAACCTACAAAATTTTCAAAGATTGTGCTGTATTTTTTATTTGTTCGTATTTTATAATATTGTATTTATTTATTTTTTTTTAAATTAAAATTTAAATGTTGGTTTAAATACTTTGACTTCTAAAAATTAAGTAGAATAATTAATAATATTTTTTTTAAAAAATTAGTTCTATTTTTGAAAAAAGTCTTAATTTTATTTTTTACTTTAAATTTATGAATAGTTTTACTTTTTTGATTTGAAAATAATTTTAATATTTATTTTCTAAACCTTAATCTTTTACTAAAAAAAGTAAATGATCAATGAAACATTTTTATAAATAATATTGTAGTAAAATATAATTGGTTAGTATACCGCTAAATCTCCCCAAATTAAGATATAAATAACAAACAAATTTAAGGAAGAGAGATGGCAATAAAAAAATCATTTATTGAAATATTTTTAAAAAATAACCAATTACTTCACAAATATAAAAAGTAAATGATCAATGAAACATTTTTTCAATAATATAAAATTTAATGTTAGATTAAAATTGAGTATAAGATGATTTTTTAATAAAGATATTAATTAAAAATAAACTTAAAATTAAATTTAAAACAGCTTAAAAATAACAATAAAGTAAATTTTTTGATTTTTTTAGAAGAAGTTGGAATAAAAAAAATATGTAAAATAAAATAATTATTTTACTTTTAGAATAATTTTTAAATTTGTATAAAATTTTATATTAATTTAATCAATACAGTTTATGAAAAATATAAATTTATATCATAATTAAAATCATTAAAAGCAATGATTAAATCAGAGTTTTTACTAAAATAGATAATGTGTAGATAAAAATATATGGCTGCACTTATTTTAAAGCATTAAAAATTAAAAATATTGGATTTATTTTCTTCACATTTCAACATGATTACAAACATTTTATTTACCTCATTAATATGACAATTTTATAAATAAAATTTATTCTGATTATACTTAAGTTCCCATAATATTTTTTATCTAATTTTCACAAAAAAATCTTGCATAAAAATATTATTCTTTTAAAAAGTTTTGTATTGTTATGAAAAAAACTTTAGACAAGAAACTATTCTAACCTTAGATCAAAAAATTAAACAAAGTCTAAAGATTTATTTCTTGTTTTTTATTTTTTAAGACAAAATGATTATTAAAATTTACGAATAATTGAATTTAAAACTCAAGGAAAATAAACATGAGAAATTATTAAAAAAATAAATAAAAATATTTACTTAAATGGATTATTTTATTAATATTTTATGAAACACAAGATAATTTATTAATGATGGATTAGTTTTATGATACCAAATGATATTTCTGTTACAGATCTAAATAAAAAATTTTTAATTTCTAATCGTTTTCAAGAACTTGAAAGCAAATGGTATTAACCTCTCCTTATTTGAATTGTTTTCATTTCTTTTCATCAATAAAATTTTAATAAAAAAATGTCTTAATTTTAATCAATACTGTTAAGATATTTTTAATTGTGAT
>RCSS01000359.1:0-17993 GCA_004000155.1 Tubulinosema ratisbonensis | reverse complement strand
TATTTGATTTTAAGATAAAGTGATTTAAAAGGTACGTTTTAAGAAAACAGAGACTGCTATAAAGTTATTTCTCTTTGTTTAGAGTGATATTCTAGGAGGTATATGATTTGTAATCATAAAACTAAAATTTACTTAGTAATTGATCTTATTTAGTTTATTGACAAATTTTTAGTGTGAATGATTAAAATTTATGGTAATTTCACTAAAATCAATTAATAATTTGTTTTTGTAATAAAATAAAATCTAAGTTTTATGTATTTTTTATTGTATTTTAACTAATTACAAACCTGTTACTATTATCGAAATTTTCTCACAAGTCATTGCTCTGCTTTTATCTCTTTTCAGCACGATCAATTATACTTTATTTAAATGTCATTTTGTGTTATCTTTACTTTTACTTTACTTTTTTTCTGTAAGTCAATTTTTCTATTTTTTCGTATATACTAATAATTTTTTATGGGGTGCCAGAAATGTATAAAAATTTTCTACATACACAAAATTGTTTTATTTTAAATGAAAACTTACCCATTTTGTAGAAGGCATTAATTATTAAAACTTGCCATTAAAAAGGGGGAAAAATAATTTAAAGGCGTAAAAAAACAAAACGATTGACTTATATATCTTATTTACACTAATAGAAACTTTAAAATATTATATCAATGCATTTTTAATGCTTAGTAATTGACATGGTAAGTTTAACTAATTGAGCATTTAAAAATAAAGATTCATAGATTTACTATTAGAGACTTATCCTTTAAAATTACATCAACAATATAGTAGAATAAAAAACCTATTGCAATTCTATTATTTTTATATGTAAATACCCTTTAATGTATAGTTTAACTATTCCTTTATTTTACAAATTCGAAAACTTGGTATAAGCCTGATATTGATTTTCGAATTACAAATTATGACTGTAAGTTTAAAAAAATTTTTTTTATTTACATAATAAAATCCATCGAATCTTAAATTTATAAAATAAAATTGTCTGATTCTTCGAATCTTATTTTTAGACAAATCATAAAACATATTTTAATAAAAAATTTTCAAGTTTAATATCCATATGCGCATTCTAATAAGAATGTTCTTCATATAAATTTTTTATCTTAAGAACACACATTCTTATCTACATATCAATTCTAAGATTGAAAAATTGTTCTTTATCAAATAGTAAAAATTAAGATATTTAAAGTAAACTTTCAAAATTTTATGACGTGGGACAACGCATTCATTTTATTAATAATGTGTCTTGTCAAAACAGCAATTCGAAATAAAGAATGGGAAGAGTTTCTTAGCGACAAAGCTTTTTGTGAAGAGATAAGAAGACAGATTGAAGTAAGAAATCTTGAATACCAAAATAATTGTCTTAGTAAAATTTTACTTTACCAAAGAATGTTAATGCAGCTAAGGAATAAAGACATAAACTGGATGAATCCTAATTATTACCAAGGAACCGATCAAGATTATGGGGATTTCCTTGCATTGACAGATCCAAACATAGAAAAAAAGACAAAAAGTGTTAGTCTTATTGATAATGGGATGACCAAACAAATATTATATAACGACGAAGGTTTAACCGAGCATGAGGTCGGATATTTTGATTGTGAATCTTCCGTAAAAGCAGATAAGAGTAGAGAAAATAATTTCAGAAACATAAGTGAAACTGGCTGTAAAAATTTAGATCCTTGGCAAATAGAGCTAATAGGCATGGAATGTAGAAGAAGAATAGCATTAGATAATCAGAAAAAACAAAAAGATTATAGTCCGGATACTGATTTTTATTGGGGTTCCATGGACACTAACAATGATGACCATAGTGCTATACTCAAGCAAATTGATCCATTAAAAAGAGAAGAAACCCTGCCAGAAAAGAAATCAATCGGCAACCGTGGGATAACATCATCTACATCCCCTAATAAAAGTAGAAGCGAGTTGTTTTTAGATAAAGATATATCAAAGCTCAGCAGATTAACACCTAACCAACCACAACAGCCTAAATGGCAAAAAACTGGTATCGGGTTAGACTCTTTATCTGAACTTCAAACCAACACACTTTCTCTAACAGTTCAAAAAAATAATGAAGAACGAAAAAATCCGCCTCTTTTTCTTGATATCTATTCTAACTTGAATGAATCTGAAGAGTCCTATGTTTTTGAGAAAGAATCTAAAAAATTTTATCTGAATAATCCTAACGAAAGATTTTTATGCCCAAATCCATTATTTGAAATTAATCCTCAAAACACAGAAAAAGTAGAAGAGATTCAAGATTTAATCGATTTAAGGGAAAATCCTCCTTCTCCCAATTCAACTTCGGCTTCTGGCATTCATTTGCAAGAAAGAGTAAGCGAAGAATATCCACAAAAGCAACCTATATCAGTTATTGTTGAATATCATTACCTTGAAAATAAAAAAGTACCAAGCTCTGAAAGTTGTTTAAAACTTTGTTGCCAAAAAAATATACGTAAGTATGCAAGAAAATGTTTAAGAGTAGATTTAACGGAGGTTTTTATCAAAGAAAAAAATAACACTGATTTTTGCTACTTAGAACCCGATGAATTTCGAAGATCGGTCGTGTCATATTTTTCTAAGAATTCTAAAATTGATACAACTGCTGAAATTATTGCTGATACAATCTTTTCTCATCTTATAAACAAGTCGCCTATTAATGTTATTACGGTAGCTGTTCTTTTAAAGTTTTTTTTAAAAGATTTTGAGAAGTTAGGAAATTTCTGCAGTGAAAATCATACAACTGTAAATTTTTTTAACCCTGAAAATAAAAGCTACGTAAAACCTAACATAAAGCTTTCAATTATTGCTTCAATAGCATGGTGGAATCTACAAAAATATGAACTTAGTTCCTTTTCTAAAACCTTATTTATTATTTTTGATGCTGTATTGAGAAATTTTTTAGCAGTTGCAAATTTGCAGTATATCGATCCTTCTTATTTATTATATAGTTTTACCCAGAAAATTATAGAAGGAATGAGATATTTTGTTTGCCAAGCAAGTGATAGAGGTGTCACTGGATTAAAGGTAGTTAATTAAAAGCTTTATTTTTATATTTTCTTATTTATAAAGGAAGCAAATATAAATAAAATAATTTTGATAGTAAAAGACTTTATTTTAGTGTTTACTTATTGTATAACTTATCAAAACTATTAAAAAGATATCAAAACTTTAAATCATGTTACCTTTTATTCTATTTTTATCAATTTTGACAAAAAATAGATTAAATGGGTATAATTTTAAAAATGTATCAAAATATGTAATTTTGAATAAATGTGTTAATAAAAACCTAAAATGCGAAATTCACAAAACTTCTATTCTGAGAATATTTGTGTATTCTAAGAATTTTTTTATGTAATTTTGTAAAAAATAAAGAATATAAAATTAACTTTTACTTTTTTTAGTGATAAGCAAAAATTTTATAGATAAAAATCAAACTATAAATAAAAAAATAAGAAAAAATCATGTATCAAGGGGTACTAATATTACTTATTAAGCAAATTTTTACAAGCAGATCGCACAAAACCATTAAACCTGCAGATATTACTAAACAAAGTGATGATGAAAGCAAAGCAGAGGCTATAACTAACTTACCCAGAAGAATGCAGAAAAAAATGGCTAAAAAAAAGATGCATAGCCATAAAAGACTGAAATTAGGAAAAGACGAAGAACATCAAGACGATTCAGCTAAAGAAGAGCCAAAAAAAGAAGATTATACAAAGACAGAAGAAGTGCGTGAGTTTGAAGAAACGTTTTTAGATGAAGATGATAAATACAGTGAAGAAAAAGATATACCAGGGACTAAAGATGTTAAGAAGTTTATGAGGGAATGTTCTTCTGATACGACTGAATTGAATAAAGCTTTATGCCATGCAAGCAGGGAAGAAGCAAAGAAGGTTAAGCCTAAAACACATACCAATGCTCACCTCTTTCTAGATGCACAAGATACTGCACCAAATGATGCAGAGAAATTTCAATGGCATCACCCATCAAATGATGCAAATCAACAGGACTTGTTAGTACCTATTTTAAAAAAGAATACTAACCAGCAAACTCGATTAACAAAGAATATAGAGTTTAATCCAAATGACTTATTCAAATATCCTTTTATAAGTGCGTCTTCTTTGAATGAAACTTCCACTCCTCAACTAGATTTGAAATCAAGTTATTTGCAACCTAAAAGTCAACAACAATTACAATATTATCCGCCTCAAACGATCGCTTCTTTAAGATCAACAAATACTCAATTTTCGGGGCAAGATGGATTACATTTGACCAATGTACAGTCATGTGAAGAACAATTAAAAAAGATAGAAGCTTTGATGAAAAGAGTTGAAAGTTCGGATTTTAGTCATTTATCAAAAGACAGTAGTTTAGATTTGCCAAGTCAAAATAGTTTCACACAAAATCGAGAAGATTTTAGATCATTGATGGCTTTTTCAACACAAAAACCTTTTTCCGAATCTGTTTCGAGAAGTTTAAATTATGCAAATGAAAAAAATGAAACCAAATTTGCAAATCCAATAGCTACTTATAAATCACCACCTAGCGCTATAGGTACAGAAAGAAAAACGAAGTTGATCAAAGAAGGCGAAAATCTTATTGATCAATTTGGGTTACTAAAACTTAACAGTAAATTACAAGATGAAGCAAATTTATCTGCTAAACCTGATGATTTTTCTTTATTTAGTCAGCCAAAATGGGATTCTGCTCAAAAAATAGCTGATGCCTTTAGAAAATCAAATACTGTTGGTAAGACAGGTTTACAAGTTCAGAGTTTCCCTGACAAATCTCCAAAAGATTTAAATAGCTCTAATACTACCACAGTAAGACCCCCTCCTGGATATGAGTCTCATCATTCTGAAAAAAGCAATTTTAACATATTAATACCTGACTTAAAAAAAGAGAGTAATTATCCCCCTGGTTTTGATATTTCTCTGAAAAATTCTCTCCACAGAGCGACGTTTGAAAGTCTTCCAAATACATTTACCGAGGAACCTATTTCTTTAGACCCTTCCTCAATTTCCGATCTAGATGTTTTCTCGGTTTCAAGTATTTCTAAAGTTGAAGAGAATAAATCAACATTAGGTCAGGAATTTTCGAGAACTCTAACACCTACACACGAACATTATCAACAAGATAAAGGTATTTTTTGGAACTCAACTCTTTTCTTGGATTCAGAGTGCAAAGAAAACAATCTAGACATGTCGGCTCAAGGATCTTTAGAATTAGTTTCTCCAATTGGCTTATCTAGTCTTCCAGGTGCAGAATGTGCGTCTGATACTGCTGCAAAAGAAGAAATTCAGAAAAAATCCCTTCAAAAGAGAAGAACTCCTCATACTCTCGTAATCGCGAATTTTATTTCAGAGGCTTTCAATAAAAAACATGTTAAAGAACAAATTGAAAAATCTATCGTAGAATATCATATTTCTCCTACCAAAAAAATAAGTACAAAAATCTGTAATGGATTTTGTTGTTTGGAAGTAGCAAAACAAAAAAATGGTTTACCTGTTAAAATAAAACTAACCTCGATTCGAGAATTTGAAAGAAAAGTTGAATTAAAAGATTGGAAACTGACTATAAGTTTTAGTGAGTTATTTAAAAAATCTTTAAAAGTATTGTATTTAAGTCAAGAACAACAAACCATCATAAGAGCAACTTTTATATTGGAAACACTTAATATGTCTACTCCAAAGCAGGTCTTTGGAGCTGTACTATCTAAAATCCTATTAAAAAGATATTATAAACAAATAAGAAATAATCCCAGTGTAACGTACAAGGTCAACTTATTTTTATTATCAAGATGTCCACCTCCTTTTGATCTCACAAGTAGTTTAAAAATGTCCTTGGATTGGTGGAATGAATTTAATTTTAAAGAAGAAACTTTTTATGAAAGTATTTATCAGATTCTCGATGATATCGCAAGAGCTCAATTTATATTGTTACCAGGAAATTCTCAGGATATTAAAGATTTTTTGGTACGATTTTGTAATGATTTATATCATGAACTAAATGTATTTTATGGTAGATATCAACTAAATTCTCTTAAATCGATTTGGTTTCTAGAATAAAATGAATTTTTTTTTGATTTTTAGCAATTCAAGTCAAAGCAAAACTAATTAAAATTTTTGTTTTATTTCAAACTAAGTTTTTTACATTTGATCTAAAGAATGAATTTTTAATTTTTCTAAACATGTTCTTTTTAAAAGACGAAGTAAACTTTACATTTTTTATGCAATAATATAAAAAATTTGCTTTAAAGTTTAGATATATTTACTTTTAATGATTAGTTGTAAAATTTTTGTTTCATTCTAATTAGTTATCACTTTAATCTTAGATTGAGATAAAATTGTTTCTTAAATTTAAATTTAAAAACAATCAAATTCGATTTGAATTCAACTTAAAAATTCTGTATTACTTTTTAAAGTAGATTTCATAAGTTAATCAAACAATATTTCTAAATACTAATTTATGTGATTTGTAAGCTAAAAAATGCAAAAATTACTTTTATTGATATAAAGTATATTGAGGAATGTAATTTAGTTTTTGCCAACTGAAATTGTAGGATTTTTTTGTTATTTGAATAGGAATCCATGCGAAGATCTTTTACTATATGTTTTATATATCATAAAGTACCCATATACTAAGAAATATGTGATGAATATGTTTTACACAACCAGGTACAGAGCGAGATACTACGAGTCTTTTCCCTAACCAAACCCACCCCGTGCTAGCTATTTAATACCTGAGTCTAACTTGCCTTGTATTTTTTAGTAACAGAATCTTTTAAGTAAATATTAAGCTTAAACATCTCTTTTATCTGTTATTAACACTTAGAAAAACATACTATTCATTTAAAACTTTTTAGATCAAATTTCATTAAAATAACTCTTATCCTACTTGTTTATTTTATCTTTTAAACCGAAATTAATTTCTCTGTTTTAAAGAATATAGAAATAGATTTACTTATTTATATCTTCAATTGGTTTGTTATTAGTATATTTTTATTCAAAAAAAATGAAGTAGTTTTATTCATTAGATAATTAAGTGTGATTTTGAAATTATTTTAATTAAAAAAGTGATTTTTTTTATGTTCGTTAATATTTTTTTCCAAAATAGGTTTCTTCTTGAAAATAGATTGCAAATAAGTTAATGTGGGTCCAAACGTTTCTTTTATGCGACTGTATATCCTTCTATTTGAGTATTAAAATAATAAGATAAATGATCACATTGTTATTTTATATTAGCTTATAAAAATTGTCTCATACTTCGGTATCTGTAAGATTTGTTCATTTATTAAAATTCTAATTTATGTATTTTTTTATATCAAAAATTGATTTCAAATTTATAATACAGTTGAATATTCATTATAGAATTTATAACGAAGTTTTATTCTATCATAAATAATTAAATCTTGACATATGTTTTTATTCATTTTTTCTTTATAAGTATTTATTGCTTTTTTATTAAATATCTTATATTTTTTAATCACCAAAAATTGATATTGTTATTTGGATTAGTAAATTATTTCGAGTATTTATGGGAATACACTCTAAATTTCAATAAGAATATTTATTTAACATCTGTTTTCTCTTAAAATATTTTTTTATTCAAAAAAGTACTTTATAAGGCTTTAACCCAAACATGAAAATATATTGTAAAGATATAAAAATTATTTATTTCACAATTGTTTTGTAAAATAAAATAAGATAAGTAAAGTTTTTGTTGCTTTTGTTTTTAAATTATTTTGTTATGAACTTTTAATTTATAATTTTGATTAACTTAAAATATTAAATGAATTTATAGTACCATGACTGTATAATTTCAAGAAAATGATATTATTGTACTTTTATAATTGAAATAAAGCGATTCTTAGATGAAATTTATAATTTGATATTGATTTTAAAGATTATTTTTTATCCTAAAGTTTTAATTTTTTAATAAATCAATTAACACTAAAGTTTCTAATAGGTTTTTAAATTTAAAAAAATAATATTTTATAGTCAAGAAAAAAAGAGACAAAAGGAATACTTAATATAAGTTATGAAGTTTTTTAAAGGAATAATCTTAATATCAAATTCATAATAAAAATAATTTATATTTTTCCTAAAAAATCTGTCATGCTAATTGAAATTTTAATTCGATATTTGAAGTATCTGATTCTTCTAATCATATTTTATGTATCAAGAATTATTTTATTTAGTTTCTTTCATAAAAGTAAACATTCTTTTTAAAAAACGAATAGCAATTAGAAATTTAACATAAAATTAATCCTAAAATAAAAAAGACTTTCAAATAATAACAAAAATCTGCTTTGTTCAAGAATTAATGATTTGCACATAACTTAGCAAGTAATAATCTAATATGAATAAGAATGTTTATTTTTTACTTAAACTAGAAAATTTTACCTATTTCCCAAAAATCAATATCAATTTTCTTTAAAAAATTTTCTAGATCAAAAAAAATACTTTAAAAGAAAAATAAAAACCTTGCCTTAATATTACTAATTTATATTTTTAAACTAAACTAATAAACATGGGTTAAGTGAAAATGATCAAATTTGCTTCTATAGATACAAATGCAATGTTTCGGAACAGATTTAAGTATATGGGACAAATCAAGAGACAAATTTTATTTTACTAAAACACATGATTAGCCGAATAAAGCAGTCTGTTCTTAACGGTTTTTTTTTAAAATATGTGATTAAGCCAAATCGACTGCAAATCCGACATATTAAAAAAACTTTTGACTTTAAAATGGTAAAAGAGCTAATAATGAATTGTATAATGTTGTTAAATGACTATTCGGAAATGAAAAGAGGCAGAGATTATGTTAAGTAAATAAAATTCTTATGAGATTTTTTAAAAATTTAAGATCTAATTCGATAAAAAGAATGAAGGAATATTTTGATAACTATTTGAAACAAGCTGCGTCGTTGTTAAAAAGGATAATTTTCATAAATAGTTTGCTAAATTTTTGTTTTTCTACACGATGAAAGTATTTAATAAAAGTATTAACCTGTTTTTTTGCGATAACCAATTTTATATTGCCGATTTTGTATTATTATAATTTTTTAATAAGTAATTAATTGCTATTTGAAATTTAGAAATTCTATAATTTGCAGATAATATTTTAAATCCGTAATATATATTATGTCTTAACATACCATTCTGAGCGTTTTAAACATTAAACATCACATTACTTTATTAACTTACTAACAAAGACTTTGTTTAAAAATCAACTATTTTATGTTTAAAAATTTAAGTCGGTGATAAATTTAATCTTAGAATGTTAAAATTTAAAAAATATAACTATTATCTGAATAGCATATTTTTTATAAAAAATTATTAAGTTTAAACTGTCAAAAATTTAGAGTTACATCTTTAAGTTTTTTTAAATGAGTTTATAAAACAAAACCAGAGGCTTTTGTATTGTTTTTATAAAAAATTCAAGAATAGTATTTTATTTTTTTTTGAATTTAAACCAAAAAACAAAATTTGAGTCAAATTTTATAAAATACTTTTTATGTAAGATATATAATTTCATAATAACACATTAGTTTTATTTTTCGACATAGAAGAACTGACAAAAATATTTATTTATAGATTAAAAAAAGATAAAAATCTGCAACACTGCTTGGCGTCTGTTTTTTTGGTTATTAACGTCATTAAAATAAAAAAAATTATGATACTAGCTGCTATTAGTAATTTACTCTTTAAATAAAAGGTTTAAGAACTTTCAATTTCAACTAACGAACCATATCACACAGTAAATAATAAATGAAACAATTTTTATTATAAACAGAAATTTAGTCACAAAATGTAGCATATTTTAAAAATTAATATATTAAAAAAAATATTGTAATATTGTATTCAGTAAATTTAAATCAAAAAAGATATACTTTGAGGAAAAAATAAACCAAATCACAAGGTTTCTTGGATCAAACTTTTTTGTGTTGAACATCAAGGTACCAAATTAATCATGTTTATAATAGATAATAAGGATTATTAATTTGGATTTGGTATTAAATCATGTCAACTTGATAATTTTATACTGCTCTAATGTTATTATAAATTACTTAGCTGTTTAAATGTCAAAGTATTTTTATAAACAAATTCACTGTGTATTTAAATGTGGAATATGAATAAATTATTTTATAACCTTTTGTTTAAGAACTATTTATTCTTGTTTAATATTGGGGGAGTTTATAAATTTATTTGGTGAAATTAATAATATAAATTTTTTCCCTATGATAATTCAAGAAACATACAATTTGTATTGATTTTATAATAAAATGAAATAACACATAAATTTTTATGAAATTTTTGACTGTTTAGGGTTCATATTAAAGTATCACATCATTTAACAAAATTAAAGCAGCATACATTTAAAACTTGTGATAAATCACGATTTATCTAATTGATCACAACAATGTTATAAAAATATATCATCAAAATATAAGAATAAGTAAGAAGAGAATCCCTTTTGTGTTTATTAAATTATTTCTTTTCCAACTTTTTAAATTAAACTTGTATTAAATATTTAAAATAAAAATAGAAGGTAGTTACAGAAATATACACTCGTTTCACTATGCGAAATATTAAAACATATGTGAAAATATTTAAAATGTGGAGAGATATTTAAAATGCACGTTTATAAGAAAAAACAATCAAAGATCAAGAAAAAGTTCTTCGATTTTAATAATAATAAACACAAAACCCAAATTTTTTAAAAAAATTATTAAAATAGAAAAGTTTAAAATTTTTTTAAATAGTTTACCCAGTATTATACATTTGGTAATTCAGAAAAAAAATTCTAATTATATTTTAATATAAAATAACATTCTAAATGAAATATTTTTTTTGCAAAAAACGTTCAGAAGTTAAATAAAAATATCCTAATATCGCACTGAAATTCTCTAAAAAAGTCGAGAATTAAAAAACATTTAATATACCATCTAATACGAAACATTTTCAAAAAGATGATGAAAACGAACACAGTGAGTACTGTGATTTATTTTATTTTTAACAAAATACATATTAATATTTTAATGAATAATTCATAAAGTTAGATCAATTATTTTCTTAATTTTTAAATTAGTTACACTTTAAAAATGCAATTTAAATTATTGTAAAAAAAATACGATTTTTTAATGGAATTTTTTGACTAGATAAATTATCCCTTTTATTTAAGTTGTAGTTTATATATGAAAAACCAACTCTTATTTTAACATATCATAACAAAGAGAAAAAATATCGTGGTAACCTTTTAATTTAATTTCTATTATAATTTTTAGAATTTAAGAAGGAAGGTAGTTTATGTAAAATATTCTTTATTGCCTAATGTTTTTACCCAAACTTTAAAGGTTACAATAATATTTTTAAAAAGAAGATTACTTTAATTTATAATGTAAAATAATGAAATCTAATTTTTTGTTATGAAAAGAAAAATAAATTTGTTAACTTTTTATATGTTAAAAATAATTTTACTTTTTTTAAGTTTTTTAGGAGATAAAATTTTACAACCTAAAGCAACCAATCAGGTTTCTAGTGAGAAGTATTTTAAAAATACAATTTAATAAACCTTTTCAAAACAAACAATAAATATATTTTAAATATTTAACTGAAGGCTTATAGTAAAATTTATATGTGTTTAAACAAAGATGTATAATAAACCAGAAATGATTTATTTTTACGAAAAGTTTCTTTTATATTTTTATTTCCCTAAATTACTAAAAACTAAAAAAATTTTTCATAAATTTTATTTAAAATTGACTTTTAGAATCTGAGTAATATTATTTAAAACTTATTTAAAAATTGGATAGAATTTTTTTGTCCATTTAGTATTTTTGTATCCAGAAATTAATATAATTTTAGTAATTAAGATATCTGCAAAATAAATTTAATTTTTGATCATTGAAAATAATTAAAACGATATCAAAACGACGAAAATCTATTTTTTTAAAAAATTTTTTAAATCATTATTTAATCAAAGATACTTTTTGCTTTACCTCATTTTGCAGTACAATTGGTTATTTTTTGTAACCAAATCCTGCAAGGTAAAGTAGATTTAGGCAGCCAATAAAGTGCACGGATGGGTTTTAACGGGTGAAAGGCTCATAGCATCTTGGGCCAAACCTAATTACGGAGAAACATATTTTATCGTATGTTTCTTTTAACTAATTAGTATACTTTATATAGAAGGTATAGCGAAAAGATCTTCGTATGGATTTCGCATCCCTAGGCAACAAAAAAATAAATTTTGTAAAGTCTGCTAAGTGGATTTTAGCGGGATAAGGCTCAAGTATCTCGTGCTATACCTAATTATGTACCACATTTTAACATATCTTTCTGATGGTTGAGTTTTAATATTTTCTATAGAAATGTAATATCTTACACAATCGGCTTAATTTATTTATTTTAAAATAAATAATATATACCCTTAAGAAGCCATGAAAGACAAAAAAATTCAATAAAACAAACAACAAAATATTTATTATAAATAAAAACATAAAGTTTTCTACCTAAANANATTTTTATATGCATAGAGCCCTGATGAGCGCGACATAAAGATCTTTTTATAAATTTCACTTTCCTGGGCAACAAAAAAATAAAATATGTAAAAAAGGCCAACATCAACAAACAAGCATAATTTTAATGTGAAAAGGAGTTTTTAATATTTGACTCAATAGTTTATCTTAGAAATAAAGCAACTAGGTATTTATTTTATCACAGCTAAGCGGTTTACATTAAAATATGTGTTAAGTATCTAAGTCGTTATAAAAATAAAAGATGTTATAAAAATCAAAATTAAGCTAAAAACTTTCTGGAAATGAACTAAAAATTAATCTAAACTCTTATATTATATTTTTGAATTTTTAATAATATTAATATGCGTATTTTTTTTGTTTTTCAAAAAATGCATATACAACGAATGACAGCAATGTATTGTAAATTTTTATCTTATGTAATTTAAAAAAGATGTCCCGAAAACCAATAATATGCTTAAGTGACTTTCGTAAATAAACAGGTAATTATATTTTTTAGCCCTTTTTGGGGTCCTATTCTTATTGTATTACCAGAGAGGGATTTAAAAAACAACCAATTATATTTAACATACAACAAAATTATTAAATTAAAAAAACATTATATTATCAGTCTTAATTTAACATTTCTAACTAATTTGCATACATGAATTTATTAAGCAAATTTTGATGTTTTATATATTTTACGTGTAAAAGTTTTTTTTTATTTATCCTCTAAGCTTTAATAAATATTTCTTAAAATAAATTTTAAATCGAACAGCAATTTATTTCATAAAAAACTTTTCTACAACATCAAATACCTCACTTTCTTCACAAAACTGAATGATCCCTCTATTCGCCAGTGGCAACTTCATCATTTGTACACACTCATCAACACAAACCTTGGTTTTTTCATTTAAAATAAGTGTAAAAGGTTCATTTAATATTTTTGTGCCTAAAAAATAAGCACATGTTGCTTTGACAGATGAAGAATATTTTATAAAAACTTCATCCAAATACAACCTTACCAAAACAAAATGACATACTTTAAAAAGTAAGTCATTTTTACATGAACAATGACAAAAAAGTTTTAAGAAATGAATTGGATTAACAAACTCAACATTTGATTTTAAAGAATGAAGGATATAACCTTCCGCTAACAAGATATCCTTCCCAGAAATCTTTTTGGAAATGTTGTTAAAGGTGTCTAATGATAAACATATTACTTCTTCATACTTACATGAAATCATAAGAGAAGTGAGTCCAATCAGTTGAAGTGACTCTGGTTTTACACTTCTAAGTGATAAAAACCTGTCTATTAAATTTATACAAAGAAAGAAAGTTTCATGGGCAAGTGATAATTTCTTATGTATTTCCAATATCCAAGCCACCAAAGCAGTACGCATAGGCCAATCCATTTCACTTTGATGAATTATATAATTTGGTAAAGGAGAATTAACATTTTCTTGATTTAAAAAATGGTTAAATATTTCTTTTGAGTACAACGAATAATTAATTCTACTTTTTTTTACACATTTGTTACACAACACAAATAATGAATTATTAAATGCTATTATTAGTTCTTCTAATTGTTCTTCTTTTTTCAAGGTTTTTATGCTTTGTTTTATTTTTTTAGAAGTGTCTTTCTTATTTGTTATGTTTGTAAAAAGAGTGTGTCTTTTCATTCAGGGGTTTTTAATATTTTATAAAAAATTTAGGATTTTTTAAAAAATAAATAAAATTGAAATTTTATAATTTAATTATAAAATAATTCATAAACTATTTTGTTGTCTAAGGATGAAAAATCCATACAAAAATCTTTAAATATCCCTTCTATATAAAATAATACTTTATTTACACTCAATGAATTATATTTTTATTTATTTAACCTGGTTAAGTGGTTTATATAATAATTGATTAAATAATAATTTTGTTCAATGACCTTTTAGATGTACTTTAATATTACATTTAGAACATGTTCACTAATTCCTATTACAAAAATATATAAAAGTAACATTTATTTAATTATCAATCAAACAGACACAGCATTATATTTTCGAGATACTAAAGAAATGTTCAGTTAAGTTTTTAGGCTGACAAAATTGCGATGAAACTTTACCTTTTTCTTTTTCATTTTTCATAAAATCAACTTATATAAATGAATTTTTATACCTTGTTGTAATAAATATAAACTATCAAAATGTTTCGTTTTAACTAGGACTATTTAAAAATTATGCTTAACTGCTTTTAGAGTGATTAGTAAGTATTTACGTTTAATACTCTTGTGATGTTAACCCCGCTGTATTTTAATTAAAAGTCTACCATTATTTAGTAAATCTAATGTAAAGAAAATAGAATCTTAAAAAAAATATCGTTTAACTTAACTGAAAAAGATATGATTTATGAGATAACCTGTATCAGTTGGCAGGGTTTCTTTTAATATAATCTTATACAAAATAAAAAATCTTGAAATCTTTACTCTTTGAAGAAATATATTATATGAATTTGTCGGGAAGAATAAAAAACTCGGTTTTTGAAGACCTTAATTTATTTTTTTTAAATAGAACTATAATTATTTGAAGCATTATATTTGGTTTTCTATAAAAAAACTTGTTATTGGTAAATAAATAGAGGTTTGCTTCGTATAATCTCGCAAAAATTAAGAATTAAAAATTTATAAATTTTTCTAATTTAAATCAAAAAAATTTCTATAAATTTTTTAGCTTCAATTCGTTTTTTGTTAAACTCTTTTTATATAAAAGTAAAATACAAAGTCTGTAACATCATCTTAATATTGTTTTTTTATCAATAGACCATACTTTATCCTTCTATAAATTCTGAGGGTAGTCTATAAGGGCTTTTCTCAAGGTTTATCAAACATATATTATTAACGATATTTAAAAATTTTTTAAATATTTTTCCATAAATATTGCACATCATCAAATTAGAAATTTTTTTATAAAAGAAGTGATTATATTCTCTAAGAGCTACTTTTTATGTTAAAATATATTTTACATAGATTTTTCTTGAAAATAACATTCAACTTAATTTTCTTTGTTATCGAGATTATCGTTTTGAACTAAAATTTTGAGAAATTATAAAGATTAAAGGAAAAAATACCCCAGTTTAAATATGTTTAACTTATTTTTTTATTTTTTACTTTTTAAAAGCACTTCCGCTATTATGAATGAAGAAGCGTATATCAACGATGGTTTTGTTGATGACGATAATGAAATGAATATTTCAATATCACTCCAAACTGAGTTTTTTAATGAACTATTTTTCAATGAATTTATTAAGGATCAAAAGGACTTAAGTGCTAATTTTCAAATATTTATAACCAAAGATGAATATAAAACCATTATAAAAACAGCACTGCAATTAAAGTTTTTGATCAGAGAAGCAGAATATACAAGATTACGTGTGTTACATATTTGTAATAAAAGGAAGAGCGAAATTATTGATTTAAAATTCTATCTAAAGAATTGCGCTATGTTTTTAAGTAGGAGGAATAAACTAGATGACAAATTAAAAAAATTAGTAAAAAAAATCAGAGTTTGTAAAATATTTGAAAAAAAAATCATGAAAATTGGCAAAGAATTTGAAGATGATTTTTATTATTACATAAGTATATTTAGTGGTTTTTTAACATTGTATTCTGCTTTAGAAGCTTAATAAACATTTTTTAATAATTTTAATATAAATGTTATAAGATTATAAATTTTATATCAAATTGTCAAAAAGAATTTGTTTTTTAGTTAAAAAATAGTTTTATAACTTATTTTTAGCGAATAATTATTCACTATCTTTATTATAAATCTTATTTTATTCAATAAACCAATAACAAACCAAAATTAAAGAAAATTATTTTGTTTACTTAAATGAGAATTAACAAAAAAAGACAATTTTATTATTGCGTAGTATAAGAATGAGGATTCCTTTGTGTTGTAAAATTTTTTATTAAACATAAAATAATTTAACTGGTCTATAAATATGCCGTCTTGTCTTAAAATTTAAATCTCAAATTAGTAATTATACCCAAATACAGAAAATATTTTAATTGTAATCCCTATTTACATAAATATACCGTAAAAGTTGTATGTAAGAAAACCTCATTAATACCTCTAGAAAGACCAGTAGATAAGCCGTCAGAGTTAAAAATAGAATGATTTGGATATGGGATCACAGGACAAGCATAAAACAAGAGGTATACTTAACTTATTTATAAAATCATAGACATGATTACAATTCTTTAAAGGGATAAAATTAATTTTTTTGTTTAACTTACTTATCGGATATAAATACAATGAGCATTAAGAAAATTAAATTTGATTCTTCTTCATCATTTTTATCTCAAAAATAAAATTTGAACCTTTCTGCTTATGATATTATTTGATATATAACATTTAAAGGAATACGTAGCAAAAACATGAACAATGAGTGAAATTTATTTAGAGCATAGACATTAAGAAATTTTATAGTACTTAAATCATTTTGAAACACAATTAAAAAAAACTAAAAATTAGATTTATCACAAACAAAATGGAACATATTTGTAATAATATGATTTTTGAGTCTTAAATTTTCTCCCTAATGCAATATTTTAAGAGTTGAATCGGTTAGTTTTTCTTTTATCATTTTGATCTCCAAAAAACAAAATTTCTTATTAAATTAGAAAGAATCTTATTGTAAGTTTAAACCCAGTATTAATTAGTGAAAATCCACAATTTTTAAAGGAGTTTGTAAGTTTTCTAATTTATAGAAATTTTATTTTAAAAACATTTTTTATAAAATTAAAAGTAACGTATAGTGTCGAAGTTGTTTCATTTGTTCTTAAATATCGTTGTCCTATCTAAAAAACATATACATATATAATTAAATTGTAAAAACAACAATTTGTTAATCTTATCTAATATGAATATATTATGTTTTAAGTGAAAAAGAGGTAAAATAAAAGGTAAAACTAATCTGGGAAATCGATTAGCATATTATTTTAAATTATTTTTTAAATATTTGATTTTAATTATATGTTATTTTGTTTTCAAATGCTGAATTTAGAGTGTAAGTTATATTATAAAATATAAATTTGATTTTTTTACTTAATTTAAGGCATGTTTACTTAATTTAGCGAGTAAAAATTAAAATACCTGAAAAATATTATGTTAGGTTTTAAATATATTAAAATTTATATTGATCAAAAATTCAAGTTTATTACTATTTTATTTTATATATTACAGGGTTATTCACATTTATAAGCGAAATTATTCATATCATATGCGAAATTATTCATATTAATATGCAAAAAAATTCATTTTAATATGCAAAAATATTCATTTGCTATACGAAATAATATAATTAAATAATTTTACAAAAAACCTCCTTACGTGTTGAATAAAAAACTGAAACCTGAAAACTTATGCACAAAAAATAAATTGCTCAGAAAGAAAAGACAACAATTAACCCC
>RCSS01000358.1:0-25448 GCA_004000155.1 Tubulinosema ratisbonensis | reverse complement strand
ACAGTTATAAGTCAATTTCAAGATGTATTCAAAACGGAAATCTCCGAGCTAAACTTATGTTCAAGTGGAACACATTCTATTCAATTGACTGATAACTCACCAATAAAACAAAAGAATTTCAGAATCCCAGTAAATTATGAAAATGAGATTACAGAAGAAATTAAAAAAAATCTCAGGTTACGAATTATAAGAGAATCAAAAAGTTCTTGGTCCTCAAGAGTAGTCCCGATTCCTAAACCAGACGGAAAAATAAGACTATGCATAGACTATCGCGCTTTAAATCAGCGCACAATAAAAGATAGCTATCCTTTGCCCTGTATCGCCGAGATAATTGACTCACTAGGTAAAGCCAAAATATTCTCAACACTAGACGCAACATCAGGCTACTATCAAATAGCACTAGAAGAAGACTCAAAACCTCTGACAGCTTTTTCTTGGAAAGGAGGACTATATGAATAAAATCGATTGCCGTTCGGCCTATGTAATGGACCAACAACATTTCAACGAGCAATCGACACCATACTTAGAAAAGAACTAGGCAATTTTGTTTATGCCTACTTAGACGATATCATAATTTATTCGGAACTAAGGAAGAACATGATAAACACTTAAAAACACCACAAGTCCCATCTTCTCGGGACATAATGAATTCATTTAGAAGAGAGGATGTGAAAGCTCAGGAACTATCAAAGAAGCTTGAGAAGTGCAGGTTAATTGAATACCTAGAATATGAGTATATTGCTGGGAGTAGCAAAGTATGTCTAAAGAAGAGGATTCTATAACTTGAGAATCTTAATGTGCAAGACCTAAGAGAGTGGGTAGTTAACATGGAAGAAGCTGTTAGTTAAGCCAAATGGTTAGATGAAGATGCTGTAGAGATCATCGCAGCAATTAAAAAAATTCCTTATGAGAAGAGGAAAGAAGCATATGTATATACGAAAGAGATATATGACGATCTATACTCATATTATTTCCCTCAAGACAAAGGTTATTTTTACCTTGAAAGGCTAAAAGAAATTTAACAAGACAACTATTATTGGATAACAGATTATGTGAAAGCAATTGACAAAGAATTGACAAATCTTGGAATTGTGAAAAATTAAATAAAAAAGAAATGGAAAGAAAATTTAAAGAAAGTTTTATTTTAGGACTTTCAATCGAGACAAAGATTGAACTAAGTAAGTATAAATTATTACCAATAGTAAGCTAATACTTAAAACATATTACAGAGGTTAAGAATTTATTCAAAGAGAACAACATAAAAGAAGCTTCCAAAGAAAACCAATCAAGCAAACAGAAGAGATTACCGAACCAAAAATAATGACAAGAGAGACCTTTTTCAGCAAAAATAAAAAAGATTGGTATGATAAATGGTGTAAAGTGTGTAGATCTAATACGCATAACACATACAATTGCTATAATCTTACCCATCCCTAGGGAACAAAAAAAATTGCTATAAACTTAAGAGTAAGATTAATAAAGGTAGCACTCAGAAATCAACATTAAAGAAGGACCAAAATGAAAAGGAAAAGAGAAATCATAAGGGATATATTCTTACAAAAGAAATTGATCATTCAGGATTGCTAATAGTGAATTTAAAGCTTAAAATAATAAGCATGAGGCTATATTGGATTGCGGAGCAGAAAAAAACTTTATAAATTCAAAAATAATTGAAAGGGGAAATCTAAATGTTAATAANGGGGGGTTGATAAGATAAAAAATTTTTTTAAGCTCATCTAAGGAACGAAAAAAGGTTTTAATAAATTTAATTTTTAAAATATTGCTAAGTAAATAGTTTATTTAATATTTGGTATTCTTTCCATTTGCTTTAATAACTTCTTTTAATCTTTTTGGTAAACTTAGAATTAATTTATTGCAAAATTCAGGGGTTATACTGTTCCAAACAATTGTTATTTCTTTTTTAAGCTCTTCTTTGCTTTTAATATTTTTTTTTATCTTTGTTTTAATGTAGGCCCAAAGATGCTCAATGGGATTAAGATCGGGCGACTGTGACGGCCATGGAATAACGTCAATATTTTTTGAATCTAAATAATCTCTGATTATTTGAGACGTATGTTTTGGGTCGTTATCATGCTGAAAAACAAAATCCTTTTCCATTTCAAGTTTAATTATTGATCTTTTTAGTGAATTTTTCAGGACATCAAGATAGACGAACCGGTCCATAATACCTTCAATGAAAAAAAGCTCTCCCACTCCTTTAGACGAAAAACATCCCCAACACATTACCGAACCTCCTCCAAATTTCACCGTTGGTTGTATATTTTTCTGTGAATATCGTTGATTTGTTTCCCGCCACACCTTTTGTTTCGCATCGTTCCCATATAAATTGAACTTGCATTCGTCAGAGAATATGACCTTTTTCCAAAATGAACAATCTTCTAAGATGTAATGCTTGCAAAAATTTTCTCGCTTAATAATATTTTTTTTGCTGAGGAGAGGCTTTTTACACGCTATTCTGTTTGAGAACCCCCTTTTTTTTAAGAAATTTCTTATTGTTCTTGCTGTGCATCTGGTATTAAATTCTTTGGCAAGAATTTTAAGAATTTCAAGAGAGTTTATTTTTGAATTTTGATTTATCAAAGAAACAATTTTCTCTTTTTCTTTGATCTTAAGAACTTGTCTTCTGCCTGATCCCTCTTTTCGTGATAAATTCCCGCGATCTTTATATCGACTAACTATTGCATGAATAGTAGCCACTGGAATTTTTGTCATATCAGCTATTTTTCTAAATGAGTTTTTTTCCTTCCACAAGTAAACTACAAAATCTGACATCTGCTCACCTATCTGTTTACCCATAACTCTAAAAAAATTAGACATATATATTTGCAGAGGGAAAATACCCGGGAATATATAAAAAGAAAAAATAAATTCTAAATTTTTCGCTATAAAAACTTTTTAATAAAAAGAATATCAATTTTGCAAAAATCGAATTTTGAAGCCTCCCNTAAATTTTGATGAATTACCAGTTCATAAAATATTTTTTTTAAATTAATTAGCTGTTTCGAAGAATGGGAAACAAGGTTTGAAATATTAAAAACCAGGGCTGTGGTTAATTACATAAAAAGATGTGTGCTATCTGAGATAAAAAAATTCGAGAGATTCTTGAAAAGTTAAAATGTTTCTATGAAGAAAATGAACATGTAAAATTTTACCTTGTGCCTCATGAAAGTAAATCACTAGAATTCCCTACAAAAAAAACTTGTAAGAAGAGTTTCAAAAAATAATTCTTATAAATTATTTCATTACGCTAAGAGACATAAATGATTTTATGAAAGAAGCTAAAGAGAAGAATTGTACATATGATTATTTTAATAAATAAATCATAAATTGAGAAGAAACTTTGAAGAAATTGAAAAAGAATGCAATATTTGGTAAAAAAACTTAAAATTACATTTGATGTAAAAAAATATATTAACTAAATATTCTTAAAAAAGAAAAATAGATTTCTTAAAAGAGTGTAATTTTGTTTTGTTATTAAAATCAAAATTTATAAAATATGTGTCGGATTAGAAATATTCTATTTATTTATTTAAAAATAACTATGTCTTAACTAATGAAAGAGGATAGTAAAATTTATAAACCATTTAAATTAAAACATATTTATAATAAGTTATTATATTGTAACTTACTTTACGAATGAATAGTTCAATTACGGAATTTTAGAAATATGAATAATGAAACACAATTATTATAAGACCTTTTGAAATATTAAATGAAGTTTGGATACAAATTTTATTTTACTATAAAATAATAAATTATGTAATTTAGAGAAGAAAAATTAATAAGTAATTAGATTGGTAGATAATTAAAAATTTATTTTATCAACTTTTTAACAGCTATAATTCTGTAAACAGAATCTAAATGATACAGTTGCAATAATTACTATAAGAAAAATATTAAGATTAAAAAATTATTTAAATATTATCTTTTATTACTGCTCATTTATCCTTTGGTAATAAATGATATTAAAAATTTTTTAAATAAGTTTCGATTTATTTCTTTCTTCATTTTAATTATTTTTTTTGTTGCCTAGGGATGGGAAATCCATATGGGTTTCTTTTCGCTATACCTTCTTTAAAAGAGTATTTATACTTCATTTTAATTATACCCTTAAATTCTGAACTATTTTACCTGAATAAATGAAATAAAGATTTGAGGTAAAAAAATACCAAAATCAGTTTTTTTTTGACTTTTAACTAATAAAAATCCGAATTTTGATAAAAACGATTTAAAATTTTACTATTATCACAAAAATTCAGATATTAAAACATATTTTAAAATAAATCTTAATTTTAAAATGTTGAACTATTATAAATACTTAAAACTACATAACATAGCTATAGATAAATAAGATATTGTTTCGTTAGTTGATATTGTACTTATTGTTACTATGTCTAATATTTTGACCAAATTTAACTTAGTTTTTTAAAACCCCCAAATTCTTTGTATATTTAAATATATGAAAAATCTGTATAAAATCTAGAGAAAAATATTCTATAATGTAATTTAGATAAACATTTGATTATAAAAATGCAAAGAAAAAAAATTTATTGCAAATTGATTTATTTCAATAAAAAAATAAAGTTTTTATTGTCCAGATTTTCCGAGTACATTAAGTTTATTTTTCCGCTGTTGTTGTGTGTCATTTATGTGAATAAAAAAATTTCTTAAAATTTTATAATAATATTTAGTCAGACAAACCTTTTCAAGAATATAACGATTGATGTAAATAACTAAATTTTAAAAGATAAAAAAAAATAATGTATCCATTTATTTACTATTTTTTCTTGGTACTGAAAAACAACAGACGTCTTGTTTGTGTTTTGCGAATTTATAAAATTTTTAGTCTTTATCACTAGAACGTGTTGAAATTTATTTTTATGATTTTAAACAACCATCATTTTTAAAGTTTGTTTTTTTTTTAAGATTTCAGTTGATTTTCTTTTTTTAGGTACAAAACGATTTAAAACATACAAAAGACATTTTTGTTCTTTTTTTAAAATGCTTAGGAGTTCTTTTAGGGGAAAAATTTTCAAAGTGGCGTCTTTTTTACTTTTTAATGAGAACTTTTTTGATCTTTCTTAACATCTAAGCATTCTGATTAACTGGGGTTATTTGCTCATTATTTTGTAGTTTCAAATCTCTTAACTCTTTCAAAATATTTTCGAAACCCCGTAAAGACTCACCAAAAGAGCAACAAACTTGTTCATTGTCTACAAAACTGGTATATTCACCAGAATTAAAGTTTACGTCTTTTTTTTTCTAAAATTTAATTGAACCTTGTGCTAATTCATCCTTAATTAAGTTAGCAGTGTTTAGTACAGGATTTTCGGATTTAGCCATGATTGTATCCAGTGTTGTTGAGAGAGGAGAATCGCTTTTATTTTTAAAGATATTTTTATTTTGTAAGTCAAATATTTGGCAGATACATTTAAGATTTTCATATTTAATCTTTAAATTAACCAAATCTGGGGCTTGGTCTTTTTTTTCTTTCTTGTAAACATCATCGTTTAAGATAGTTTTAGGTGAATTTATTTTATTATCATATAAGTTAGTAATACACCATGAAGATGAATGGCAATTAATGTCTTTATTATTTTCTGTAGCTGAGGATATATTTGAAGAATCTTGCTTTTGTTTGGAATCAGAATGTTAGACCTCATTTTGAACATAAACCATTGATTCTAAATTCTCAGTAGGTGCTTCAAAAGAACTATTATAATTCTTGTTAGAGCAAGTAAGATTACTCATATCATTGGTTTCCAATTCACATGAGTGTTTTTTGTCAACTAACTCTTCACCAGAATAAGTTACCTTTATGCCATGAAGGCCAATAGAAAATGATTTAGTTGGTAATAAATTAGTACTATCATTTATTTCTGGATCTTTTACACTTTCATGCTCTAGGTTCGTTCTTTTTGTTTTATCCTTCAATAAATTACATCTATACTACCGATTAAGCAGCTTTTTAAATCTAAATTTTCTTTTTAATCAAATATTTTGTTTAAATATTATAGTTACGTTCCCCTTTTTTGGTAAATATCCGATGATTCTTGCCCTAGGATTTGTATAAATATACTATCCCGAAATGTTCTATTTGCGAAGTATTCAGGATTGTATATAATCCTTTCTTCTCGTAAATTAGTATTGTCTACTTCTACATTAATAAGTAAGCTTAATTTGAAAAAACAAAGTAAAATCATAAGGAGTATGAAGATTTCTTATTTATAATTTTTTTATTGCTCTTACATCTTTAAAATTACTTTTATAGTTAAGAAAATTTAAACAAGAAATAAAAAAATTTAAAAATGAAATTTATTTTAAGCAACTAAGATAAATACGAATTGCTGACGAGCAGAAAAAGAAAGATTATTTATTTGTTTTACTGTGAAGTTTGAAAATGAACGAGAAAACAAATGTTAAATAGAATTGTAATTTGTAAAAAGAGCAGAATTCACAATCAAATAAATATTCTAAAAAATAAAAGCGCTGTCGATATTAAAATTATTAAAACATATTTATAATAATCAATTGATCTAAAAATTTGTCAGAAGATATAAAATAAACAAAAATTTAACCAATAGAATATTTCTTTTCTAAGATTTTTAAGAAAAAAACTGTTTCTTTTATTTCTTAATTTCCTCTCATTTAACCACATGTAAATTTTTTTATAAAAATAATCCCCTTTTGTTTGTCAATTTATAAGCTGTAAACCTTTAACATTCTATTAAACTCGACATATAATTTTAAAGCAAAAATCATAGTAAATATACTAGCAATTATCCTTAATTCAACAAAATATTTTAATTTCTGATAGAGTCAAGCAATTTTTAGTTAAAAACTTGTTTAATTTATCTTATAGGATAAATGTAAGTTTTGTTACTACAATTTTAAATTCTTAAACATTTATAAAGATAATAGACATTGCATCTAATTCTTAATGCTTTAATTATTTCAGGTTTAATTATAGTTAAGTTACTGAGTATTCTCATTTCTTGTATATTTAATTAATAAAATGATTAACACAATTTTAGACTAAGATTTTTAAAAACTATAGTATATTTAAAATAATATGCAAAATATAACATAAATTTTAGATTTTATTTACATGTATTTTTTAAACCCTAGCACCTTCAAAAAAGAAATAACTTTAAAAATAAGTTAAAATAAGACGTGTTATTTATATTTACATTTTTTAGAGGTATATCTGCTCTGCTTTTTTTATTCTTCACTTTTGTTATAATAAATTTTATTAAAAATTCAATTTTAATCAAAAATTATAGATCTTTTTAAATGTATCGATAAAAAACTACTTTAGAATATATTTAAAGAAATCAACAAGATTTTTAAATACCTTCTACACTTAAAACTCTTTTTTTCGAACCAATTTTAACTTGTTTTATATAAAAAAGGGGTTTAGGTTTGCAAATTTATATCTTTATCATAATTTATATTTTCAAATTTATCAAACAATATAAATTTTCAAAATAACTAACTGATATATTAATTAAAATTTTTAATCAGAAGGGGTTACACTCAAAAACTGACTCTGATTTTTTTTTAAAAAAAGTTTTATAATTTATTAAGAAAAAATTTATAGATTACTAACATAAAAGAAGTGAAAATAAAAAAGATAAAAGGTAAAGCATTTTAGACAAAAATACAACAAAATTTTAAAAGGTTTTATATCTCTTTTTGCAAACCCAAATCAAAATCTTTTAATTAAAATTTTAAATAGCACGAATGATCTATTTTTTAAATTAATCAATAATATAAATAGATTCTTTTATAAATTTGTCTAATTAAATCAGAGTGATATCAAAGATAAAGCATACCTAAAAGAAGGAATGAAAAACTGTAACATTTAATTAAAAAGAGAAACCATTTTTTATTTAAGCTCTATATTGTGTTAGTAAATATTAAATTGATATTAACTATTAAACAAAATATATTTAATTGAAAAAAGGTAATAAAGGCTATTACCTTGGATTTGTTGGAGATAAAACATTTGCATTCTTCTATTTATTTATCAAAGTGTGCTCTAAATTTAATAATTCTCGAACATACTTACTTTTAAATCAACATAGAAGGTTTGAAATATAAAAAGATTTTTTATGACATACAAAAATAATTTTATGAGATATTAAAATGGTGTTGTAAGAAATTAGTATTCAATTTAAAATAAAAACCAATAGTTCAGAAATATAAAAATTTTTATTTACTTTGAGTTAAACTAATAAAATGAATTTATACATGTTAATAAATAATATTTATAATTCTATTTTTTCATTTAATACCAAAAGTGTTTCTCAAATTTATTAATATTTTTACTAGACATGTCTCTTTTAAACTTTATGTTTGCTTAATAATTTCATAATTATTTTATATATTAAAATTTTAATCAAAAATCCGAATTTCTAAAATTAAACTATTTTGTTCAAAGAATTTTTCAAAATTCTTATTGGTGCTAATGTAGTTATTAAAACTTATTACAAAGCTTATAGAGCAATTTCTGTTTTCATCTTTTTTTTATTAAAATTAGGTTTTATAAAGAAAATTAACAAATAGTCTTAAAATAAAAATAAAAAAACATATTTGTTTTTTTATCATCTCGTGTTTGAATTCATTCCTAGAATATTACAGTAAAAAATCTCTCATTTAATTTATCTAATTGCCATATCAATGAGGTAATTAATCAGAAAAAACGATTATTTTTATATTTAATAATAAAATTTATTTTTTTGATTATTAATTAAAAATTTTATTAAGCAATAATTTACCTAAATTTTTATATTTTTTCTTAAAAGGGTTTACTTTAAAAAATTTTAAATTAAAAATCAAGAAAATATACTTTCACTAAAATACATTTTTAATAAAACTCTAACATTCTTTATTTGTATTTTAATAAATTATAATTTAAAAGAGAATAATAATGACTTGGTAAAAAAATACTTTTTTTATTTTACAAATCAAATTTTTTAATTGGAAATTCTATAAAAAGAATATTTCCTAAAACCGATAATTAATTAACAGATTTCCTTTTATGCGAGAAAAATATTGAGTTTTTTTAATTTTCAATTTAAAAAATAAAAAACTAATTTTTCTTTAATCAATCACATAAATTATTCTCTTTAATATTTAAATTTGTGTTTTATAAAAGGATAGAAATAAAAGAAGAGGTAATTTATGTGATTGATTAAAAGAAAGATAGTGATTGAGAAAAAAAAAATTTTTCAAAAATTTTTTAAAAATTTTTGAAAGAGTAAAATATAAATAAATCGGGTAAATTGTTTACAGTTAAGGAAAGTTAATTATGTGGTAAATTAAAAAATCGAAACTATAAATACAAGAATTTTTTACCCCTTCATCATGAAAAAAGTATTCTTGTTTATTTTGTCTGTGTTTCGACAGAAAGAGAAAATTCATCGGAGGAATGTGTTGAGATCAGCAGAGAAGATGAAAGTGTGTCTTTTGGTACCTTGTCAAATGGTTCTAACTCACATTCATTGTCCGGAGAAGAAGAGGGATTTCATCCTCATGTTGGTGAAAAAAACTAGTTCTGTTTTAGCTAAAGAAGATGACAATTCATCAAACGATGAGAGTGAAACTCTCGGTTTAGAAGACTTTTATGCAAGTCCTAGCACAGAAGAAACTTTAAAAGTATCTGATAAGGAAGAAGAATCAATATCTGGTAAAGAAGAAGAGTGTATTGCAAGGGAAGGAAAGGTTTACTATTCGGCTGACGGTACTAGAGTAACAGACGATTTATCGGAAAAAATAACAATTACCCCCTCTTCTCAACCACTTACACCTGCTAAACTTGATAAATCTAGAGTAGAAATGTTCCTTCAGTCTCANTGGGAAAGTAAACCCCCTCGAAGACCTTCTTTTTCTAGAATTTTTAAGCCAATAATGGTAAATAATTCTAATACAATCAATCAAACCAGCGAAGTTGATCCTTCTTGTGTAAAAGAACTAGAAAGCTCTCAAGATCACAATGGATCTGCAATACATACTAAGAGTAATGCTACTGATGGAGTTGTTGAAGAATCACAATCCGTAAAGGATTCAATTAGAGCTTTCTCAGCATTATGCAATGATAGTGCAAATTTATCAATTAATCCCAGAGTTGTAGACGCAGTACCTAAAGAAGATTCAGCAAAAAGTANAAGTCCTGAAAATTCAAGTTCCGATACTGAAGAATGTGCCGAAAATAGTGAATCAGAAACCACAAGTGATGAAACATCTTCGGCTGAAGAACCCCAAAAACACGATTGTTATTGTAACAGTGCAAATTGTCCTAACATGTGTAGACATAATATTTTATGTTCGTTTTCAAGATTTTTTACTGACAGGAGATTCCGTAAATCATTCTTAAAACAAGACGGAGAAGGATTTATTTTAAAAGTAACAAAAGATCAAATTCAAATAAAAGGACTAGAAGGAGAAATTAATTCCACTGATTTAGAAAATAGGGATGATATGGGTGAAAATGAAACTACTACTTTAATTGATAAATCAGGGTCATCTTCTAGTTTTTCTGTCGAAAATACACCTGCACAAGGTGAGATTTGCGATGAATATCAACAAGATAATCAACAAGGTGAAGAAAAAGAGTCTTCGGATAGCGAAGAACAAACTAATGGTGAAATTGAGTTAGGTGTTGATAAATTAGCAATTNAAGATCAGGGCTTGGATACCACTACATCNGGTCAATTAGAAAGTCGATCCTCTTCATCTACTGTTGGAAGTGATAGCTTGTCTACAGATAATGTTGATTCTCTCCGAAATCCTAGGCGTTTGGTAGGTAAAAAAAAAAGCTACGGGTTTTTTAAAAGTATTAATGGCGGTGGTATCTTTAAAAGAAAAAAGAGGCTTGCTTTTAAAACTCAAATTAATTAAATATTATTAGCTTGTTTATTTATTTTCAAAAATTATTTAAATTTTATTTTATTAAATTTAGATTTGATTTTTAAAAATGTTTTTTATTAAATTTTTTTATATGACAAACCTTATAAATGAAAAAGGATTATAAGATTTAGAAAAGGTTATTTTTTTATATTAAATTTTAGAAATTGAAAAGTAAAATTTTTTATTCAAAAAAATACTAAAATAAATGATAATTTTTCTAAAATTTGTTTAATATTTTAATTTTATGAAATTTTATTGGTTTTTAAAAATAATTGTCAGTTACATTTATTTGTTATTGCAAAAATTAGATATAATTGTCAATTAAACAAATGTATTTTTTTACAAAAGATTTATGGATTTAAAATCTAAGTTGCTGTTTATATGATTTTCTTTTGATTTTTAAATCATTAATTAGGTCTCTCCTTTAACTTCTATCACACTCTGAGAACTCAAAAATTCTTGTTTTTAAATGTAAAATCAGGTAAAAAACATTCTCAAAAAATTTACTAAAATTAATGTAAATTTGATGAGCTTATTAAATAGTCTTGTTGATGAGTCTATTCAATGATTCTAATTGTATCTGTCAAGTAAATTAAAAAAATATTAGTCTGTTTATTTTTTTTATTTAAATATAGGAAATATTTTAATTATAACGAGAAATAAGAAAGGATTTATTTTTTCTGCAGTTATAGAGATATTTTACCATTAAACTATCTTTTTTAATTCAATTTATATGGTTAAAGAATACTTGATCAAGATGTTAGATAAAATTTTTTTGCTAAAAGGGAATAATATTTAATAGATTTGGGTGAAAAGATACGAAATAAATAATTTTTATTTCTTAAAATGATACATTTATTGAAGTCTTAAAAGATATATTTTGAGTGATTTAGGATGGTTATATCCACGATAAACGGGTTAAAATAATTTTAAGAATGGAGATGACCTACAAAGATTTGCTTTGTTAAAGCAACTATCTATTTGATATGAAATTAGATTCAAACTAATTTATTGTCGTGGCTTAACATAATCATCTTCCACAACGTAAGAAATCTAATAAAGGCTGTATACACATATAATAAAGGAGTTGATTAAATAACTAGTCATTTTCTTTGGTCTATTGTTTATAGTAAAAAGGTGACAAGCACTGATATAATAGAAGCTTTAGTGGTATTGACCCTTTTAAAGAATGCTTAGCCATAAATGAGATATAAAAATTCAATTTTTACAAATTTTAAACTTAAAATTGAGATATAAACTATCTTTAACCCTTTTGAAAATGCAATTTTACCAAACAAATTGAATAATTATAGAGAATTTTATATTGGCGAGAATTTTTACTTTTTTTCTGTTTACATGGCTGTCAAACTTGCCTTTTACACGGCCTAGGCTATTGAAGATGCAAAAAATTTGTTCAACCTTAATAAACACGCTTCAAGATCAGAGTTATTAGGGTATTGTGTATTTCCCGTCATCTTTGCATTCTTAAATATTAAAAAATTAAGAAATTTATGGAAATCTATTTTTATAATCAATTCGATGATTAAAGGGTCTAAGCAAAAGTTATTGAGGAGTGTTTTGGGTTTGTATTTATACAAACATTGTAAAAACATATCTTAAATAATTTATCTACGGGTGTTAATTATATCTTGGGAAGGTTTTTAAAAAAAAACAGGCTTTGGGTTTAAGCATAATTACCATACATTAAAGACAATCAAAATTTTACTACTTTTAGGTGTAAAATAAGGTGCAAAATTTTTTGATTGAATGGATTCCTCATTATGATTATTTTGTAAAAAATTATATTGGTAAATTTGCGTATTCTCAATTTTTAGCAAAATTTGCCATTGTATCTTTCTTTAAAGCATTTAAACTCTTTTTTGACGCTTAAAAAATATTCTATCTCATTTTATCCATAAAGTACACACAAAGAAGACTATTAAGCATCTAAAAAGCTAGAAAAGACACGTACCAGGTTTTCGAGAAAACTCAAATATATTATGCTTGAATTAAAGTAGAAGCACTTTTGTAAACCAAGAAAGAGCAGACTTAAGAACTGTAATTTGTGTTTTACTAGTATCCCTTATTTTTATTTGATTTATAATATTTAATATTTATTTTAATATCAAGTCAAATCGCAAAATCAAAAGATCCCAAATTTTTTTTGAATATTTCTTTGAAAATGATCATTTAAAATTTTAGATCTTTAACCTATGTTTTTTTTAAATTAAAAAAATATAAAAAGATTTAACATCTTAAATAAATAAGAGGTTTAATTATCAAAAAAATAGTATAAATGATTTTTTATAATGTACTTTAAACACATTCGGAATCATATTTCATAAACATTCCATCAAATTTAAATAAGATGGTCTCCAAATAACATTTTATTCTTTTATTATTATTAATCAAATTATTTATACAAAAATAAAAAAATTTTTTGTAATTAATTTATGTTGTAAAAACAAAGGCAAACATCCCTAAATAAAAATAATTGTTTTGCTATATTGTAAATAATGGAATTATCCTAAAAATAGTATTGATTTGTTTTTAAAATATAAAAAGCATAGCCAAATATATATTTAGCAGATCGGTAAAATGTTTCTACAACACAAAAATAAATTTTGTTTAGTACATGAGTTTTTTTATGTCTGATAAACTTAAAATATTAAAAATGATATGTTTTTACATATATAACGAAAATTTTAAAGGGTTCTTATTTCTAAAAAAATACATTTTAATTGAAATTAAATTAATACATCTTTTAATAATAAATCAACGTCGCAAAATTTTGCATTAAAACGTATCTCTTATAATCAATTTAAAAATAATTTTACGAGAATATTTATAATGAGATTCAACTCTAATATCATTTTTTAATTAAGTCATTCCAAAATAAAATTCCGCAGAAAAAGTCAATGGGTGTAAAGATTTATGATTCAAGGTAATAGAATAAAAATCAAGCCCCATTTCATTTATAAACAAAATACATAAAATAATTTTAATAATTTGAGATTTATAAAACTGTTTTCTTAAATTTTCTGTTTTTATGACCCTTCTGATCAACATATTAGATAATATTGCTGTGAAGAAAATATAAATGCTTAAGCCAAATAATACTAAAAAGGGATAATTAAATTTTAAAAAAATATAAAAATGTATTGCAAGTGATATTGTTAATATGAAAACTATAATGTTTGTTATGATTTCAAGATTTCTTATGTTATTTTCTTTCGATTTACAATTAAAGGTTACATATCTAAAATTTATGACCAAAAACAGAAATATTGAAAATAAAATAAAAATAGAATGTGCTAAAGCATCCAATTTTAAATTTAAAAAGGGGTTTTCTTTACACATTTTAAAGCAGATAGCAATTACTTCGAATGCATTTATAAGATTAACAAAGCTCATAAAATAAATATACAAATTATATAAAAAATACTCTACTAAAAAATACATAACGATAATCCTATCAAAGATACTTTCTGATACTTCTTCTAATAATTTACTAACGAAAAATATAAATAAAAATTTTAAAACTAATATTAAAAGCATTAAATAATTATTTATAAACGGAAATAATTTCAAAGTTAAAAAGATTGTTACTGCTGTTTGTACAAACAAGTCAAACAATTTTAAATTATAGAAAAAATCTTCTGTTATAGTATAATTTTTTATCGTAAAAACTTCGTTTTGGGGTTCTTTATACGGTTTTTGATGTTTTATGTTACAAGGGGTGTTTCTTCGTTTTCTCATTTATAGGATTAAAAAATATTTTTAAAAATTTCAGATAAAATGATAAAAAGAAATAATTTAGGGTGTTTTATGTGGAAATTATTCAAATATTTACTAAAGCTAACAAATACAAAAAGGCTTAGAAGATTAAAACTAGAGGAATAAGAACAAAAATTATTCTATATTTATACTAAAAATAGTTAAAAAAATTTTTTTTAATTGTTTATAAGATATGTCAAATCGATTTTAAATTAAAAAGTATAAATTACTGGGAAATATATAATTATTTTTTATTAAAATAAAAAATTTATATATTTCTATGAATAAAGTAAAGACTATCTTTTTTTAATTTTATTTTTTGACATGAAAATGTACATATTTGAGGTATAAAACATATCTCTTTTTTTAAAAAATTTACACACGAACTACATTGATACTTGCTAGATATCAGAGTCCTTTTTTAAAGCTATTACTCATAATATTGTGCTAAACAATTATACGTTTTTTGGTTCTTAGAAATAAAAAACAACACGAAGATCCTTTTGCTATACTTTCTATATAAAATTTGAGCACCTAGTCATAAAAAACATACGGCGAAATATGTTTTTACATAAATAGACATAACTCAAAATATTCCGAGCATTCTACCTTATATAATTAACACTTAAGTTTTTATTTTTAGTTATAAAAACAACCAACTCTTAATTCAATTTTTTTGCGCTTATTTAGCTAAAAAAATTAGATTTTGCATTTTATTTAGTTAAAATACATATCTAAGATACTTGTTTTTCTTTAAATAATTATTAATTATCTAAAAAATATGGCAAATTTTAAGATATAAGGTTTCAGAAATACAAGTGCATATCGTCTAAAATAAAAATATGTACTTTATTGACTCGAAGTTTTTTCAAAAAATGACAAGTAAAATTTTACCTCATTCATTTGACATTAATGTCTTTTTTATTTTTTAAGAATGTTATTTGCTAGTTAAGAATACAACTCTAAATATTTAAATTTTATCAATAAAAAAATTACAACACAGAAGCATCAAGCCATCATATTTATAATCGCCAATAGTTTCATGGTTGAAATTCATAGTATACTTATTAAATTTTTATATAAATTAGAAAAACATAAAAAACTATCATTTAAAAAACATATGACTAGAAAGGTTGTTTATATTCATGTCTGTAATATATATCTCAATTTAACATATTTTTTTTATTTTCTAACTTAAAAAATTTTGTAGATTGACTTTAACTATCTAAAAGGTTTTATATTATAAAAAAAGTGCAATATTGTTTAGTAATAAATTGTTTACTATTTGACAAACTTTATGGGTGAGCATTAATTTATTCAAAATAACTTTTTCCATTATTTCGCTCATATTCTATTTTTTTATTCGACCAAAACAAGTACAACCTGCAAGTAAAATAAGTAAAAGAATCTTTCGCTGACTGAAATGACTGTAAAGTTTTTGTTTAAAATCTAAAATAAATCATAATTTCAATTTAAAACTTAGCTGATTACTCATTAATCTTCTATTTACCCATAAAAATAAGATTTAAAATATAAAGTATATGTGTATAAATTATATAATTTTATATAAAATGTAGAGTGTTATTTTAATTCTATCGAAGCTTTTTAAAGAATTAACACCTTATTTAAAGATTTAGACAAAAATGTGATCTTCTTAAAAGAATATTTTTTGTTTAGTTCATTATTTACATTATATGAAATATAATATTCTTGTTAATAAAATCAATATCTTTCTCTCTAAATATTCTCAATTTTATAATAAAAGATAATCGATATAAATTAGCCAATCAGCAAAAAAATGTTTTTAATCTCAAAATGTAAAACATTTAAATCAATCTCAATATAAATTGCCAAGACCTTCAATGTTTATTTTATAAATACCTCGTTGATTAATTTAAAATGTGTTTTAAATGTATTTATTTATTTTCTCAAAACCTCTAAAATTATATTGTCCCTTTTTAAAATTTAGTATCTTTTTTGCCTACAAATATCTTTAGTTTACTAGAAAAATAATTAAATTTAGCTTTTTACTGTATTATTAAAAAAAACACAACAAATTTAATATATTTTATACTGCAAATAATAAAAAAAAATACTTTGTATAAGAAGAATTTAGAAAAGGATCTTCTTGTGGAGTTTTTAACGCTATACAACAAAAAAATACATGAAAAAAAATTTTTTTATAAGAGTTTTGTAAACTATACTTGTTAAAAAAGATAATTAGTATGTATAAATATTTATTCAAAATTAAGTTAATACTCTGAGCATTTAAACTGATGTATGCCATACAGATGTGTTTTTTATCTGTCAAACTTTGATAAATTTTTAGATATCTTTTACGATACAAAATAAATCATAAATTATTCGAAAAAGATTTTTAAGAATATCTAATGTGGTAAACTTTAAAAATTTTTTTAATATTTATAATATACGTAGAATAGAAAATAAAAAATTTTTTTAATTTAAGGGACTTATAATGATCTTTCAAAAAAAATTTAAATTAAATGGTAAATGCGCATGAAACTTTCTAAGCAAGTAATATTCTTAAATTTTTTAATTAGGGAAAATAATTTTTTAAACGCAAATGTCCTATTTTGTTTTATTAATGAAAATTACCTTTTTAAACCTTAATTTACCTATTAAATATATACAAATAAAGTAATTAATTATCAGAATCCATATTAGGTTTAGTTTTTAGATTATTATATCAAAGAAATAAACCAAAAACTGCTACCCTAAAATGATTAGAAGTTTAAGTTTGTTTATTTTAATGCGAAAGAAGTGTGAATGTTCATGTATAGGTTTTAAATCAAAACTACAAAGAGAATCTTACCTTATGGGACCTTTTGAACAACTAAAGATTGAATTCGATTATTCCCTTTTAAAAAGGGGAAAACAAAATAATTATTTTGCCCGAAAACCAATAATCTTCTTCAAAAAATCAAGAAATTGTAAATTTAAATTTTTAAAAAGATCAGAACATGAGAATAGCCGACTGGAGGAAGCCGCAAAAAAACGAAAAGAATTAAAAGTTTGTATAAAAAACCATTCAGAGTACTTAACTCCTATAAAATTAAAGGCGAGAAAAAAGAAATGTAATGACAAATCCAACAAATTAAAAAATCTTTCTACTAAAGATTATATATTAATGATGAAAAAAAATTGCACGTTTGAAGAATCTGAAGAAAAAGAACAATGGGAAGAGATTTCCTTAAATGATAGTGAAAAGGATGAAGAATGAAAATTTTTTAAAATTCAAGATAAAAAGATTGATCCTAAAAATAATCCATATGAAAGCTTACCGAAATTCAAAACATAAAACTATTAAAATTGCATTAAGTATAGCATTACTAATTGTTAATTAAACTAATGTGTTTGTATTTTTTTTTGAAATTAAAATGTGTTTTATTTTAAACAAAAGAAATAAATTTGCTTTAAAATACAAAATTTTATTTTAATTAATTTAAATTTCAATAGCAAAATCAGTATCGACTTTTTTCTAAAAGATTTTTATTAAATTTTTTCCGCAAAAAAACTATAATAACCATTTCTTTAAGATTTCATTTTGTGAAATTGTAATTTTATTTACACAATATTTTCAAGAAATTTAATATGTTGTTAAAAGTCAAATTTATTAGTAAGTTTTATATTTTTCAAAAACAGAAGATTACCTTTTAGTTTGTTTTACAAATTATCTTGCATTTGAACTTAAAAACTTTTTTTAGGTTTTAGAAAAGCTACCATAAATATTTAATATATCAGGCGAAAATAAATTAAAAAGAGAAAGTTTTAAATGAAAATGGGAAAATGTTCATAAAAAAAGAAAATTTCGGTGAAAAAATAATAGTTAAGTTTTTAAATTTTGTAACTCTACTTTAAGATGCCCATTGGCTACTAGAAAATTTGTATATTTCATCAATGAGTTTTAATATCTAATAGAGTAATAAAAATCCGAGATCTTAAATTTAAAGTGTTCTAAGAAATACTTTGTTCGTTTATATGATATATTCGATAGATCATTATATCGATGTTCTAAATTCATTTTTAAAGAATACTTTTTATACTTTTAATTATTTTTTTTGACTTAATTTAATATTTTTAGCTTTCAGTAGATTAAGTGTTTTTTGTGCTTACAAAGAATACAGATCCAATGCACTATCATAATCTCAAATTGCCTCGTTGAGTCTTGAATTATAATATTGCGGGGTAGAGAAAATTTAAATTAGACAAAGTCTTTATTTTTTTATAAAAAAGATGTTTAAATATTAAAATTATAGCTTTTTTTATAAAAATAAATCATTCTATCTTATATTTTTTTATATATAAGATATATAGATTTATTTATTATTCAGTCAAATTTCAGAATATTGGTAGCAAAACATGTCGATTTTACAGTAAAGTTATTTCTTGTACGAAGGATTCTAAACTTTTAAAATTTTATTTTTATAAGAGAGTTCCGCATTTAAATCACAAATATCTTATTATAGAAAACATTCTTTATATACATTTCAAATAGCAAGTTCTTAAAATAAAAGATCACATATTAAGTTTTAAATCATTCTTAAAAGTAATCATTTGCTATAGACGAATAAAAAGGTTTAAATCTCCTTATTAAAATGAATATTATTTACGTTGGTTAACGAATCATTTTAAAGGGGGATGTATATTTCAAGAAAAAAAGTTTCAATCATATGGAAGTATTCTCGTTACTAATCATAGGCTCGGTAATGGCAGTATGTTTATTAGCAGCTATTTATATATTCAAAACACATTTTTCACTCAGCTCGGAACAAGTAAAAAGATTACTAATTCCAAATTTAGAAATATTAAAAAACTATGGACCAAATATGTATATTTCAGTACCGCAAGGCACAAAATATGAGTTAAATATTCTTTTAAGCAAATATTTTGCGAATAATAATGACGACTTTTTAGACGAAATAACAAAATATGCACGGAAGAACTTGGCGGTCAAAAAAGGAGAGATGAACCCTTGTTACTCATTACTAATAAAAATCATAAACAAAGTAATAAGTGAACAAAGCTTAACACCGGGAACCTTTAAAAATCAATTTATAACAAAAAAAGAATTTATTATTATGAAGAAAAAGAGTCCGATGGCTAACACATTTGTTACTTTGTTAGAGACAAACAAAAAAGATAAAGAATTCTATGCCTTATTTTTTGAAGGCAAATTATCTAAAAATATTTCTGAGGTCGTATCAAATATAATGAACGACATTTCTAAGCAATATGATGTACAAGGATTCTATTTGCCTACAGTATTAGTTGTAGGGTTCCAAGAAAGATGCAAGATTGAAAGCTTTACAGAAAAAGAAGTTTCTTTACCATCGGGAACAAAATATAAATTATGTTGTGTGGTTTGCTACAACGAAGCAGATAAAAGTTATCTATGCTTCAATGAAAAAGATGAAGAAAAATTAAAAGAGCNAAAAATAAAAAAATAAAAAAATAAAAAAATAAAAAAATAAAAAAATAAAAAAATAAAAAAATAATAAAATATAAATAAATAAAATGGATCGTATTGGATATGCAATAAAAAGAAGCAGTATTTACATAGACAATGCTCTTTTCACCAAACACGATGTACCTTTACAAATAAACGATGATGAAAGACTGTTTTACATATCCAGTGGAGTAAACCTATACCTTCAAATAGGTAATGGTATCCCAAGTGAGACTAGAATTTATAGAGGAGTAGAAGGGACAGTATACCTAACCAGTTTTAGATTCATTTATAAATGTCATACTGGTAATTTTAATTCCATATCTTTACCTTATAAGGTCATACAAGAAATAACTGATGATTATGAGATTGTTTTTTTAGAAGATAATCTTTCTATGAATATTATTCTTTCTTTTAATGGAGTGCATAAAAAAGTGTTTTTGGCTGAGTTTAAAAGAATTTATCAAACGATAGAAAAAAAAGAAGTAGAATTACCTTATTATTCTGATTTGGTGTAAAATATTATGATTTATGTAAAATTATTAAATTATAAAATTAATAATATTTTAAAAAGGTAGATTAATAATTAAAGTAATTTAAATAATATTTTAAAGAATAATAATTAAAAAAATAATTAAAAAAATGTAAAAAAATAAATATAAAGAAAAAATATTAAAGAATAATTTATATAATTAAATTATAAAATAATATTTTAAAGAAAAAAAATTAAATTAAAAATGTCAAAAAACAATAAAAGTTACAAGAACATTTAACATTTATTAATTTTTCAGGTTCACAAACTAATCAAAAAAAATAAATTACAATTCATTTCTCCTTAATTTCTCCTTTTTACAAAATTAAAATAAAAATACAAACACACATTTTAATGCGTAAAATATTAAAATGGGTTTGGTGCACTGACTTTTTTACTTACAGTTGTTTATTTTCTATTCAAAGTTACATCAAACCATTATTGATAAGTAATTCAGAAATAAAGTGTAAAGAAACCAGTTTGTTGGATATGTTTACTATTTTGAGGATGGTCACTGCATACTTGTTCACTTATTTGGGTGATAAACTTCATTCCAGGTATTTTATCGCTATATTTTGTTTGTTAGGTTATGCGCTTGTGGTTACTTCGATCACTTTTTTGTTACCTTTTTTAGGGGCACAAGAATTTGGGTTTAAAATGATTTTGGTAAACTTTTTTTATGAAGCTTTTGAATCAGGATTATTGCCACTTTTAGAGACTATGAGTGTAACTGTGTCTACCAAATATGGTGGAAAGTATGCTTATGCTACGATGAGAAGTGCATTAGTGCTAGGAAGAATATCTGGTCATCTTCTACCTGTTTTTTACAACAAAGTAATTTTTAACAATGATAAATCAAACAGAAACCATTTTTTTGCGATGGTAACTTGGGCTTCGTTTGCCTTTCCATTATTGATAACCATGCACAGAAAGTGTAAGTTTATTGAATTACCAGCACAAACAGAATTGTCTATGAAATGTGGCAGGGCCACAGATGCAAAAATTGTGCAGGAAAACGTGTTAAGAAATTTGTATGAGATCCTTCACTCAGAATATTTTTTTATTTTGTTAAGTATTCTTCTTTTTGGGGTGTACAAAACAGCAATAGTGAATTATCAATCACTTTTTACCAATACAATTTTTAATGACACAAAATTTACTGCTATGATTTACATTTTTAGATCTTTGCCTGAATTGTTTACAACTATGATAGCACCTTTTTTTGAAGGAATAATAGGAAATTTGTGGATTATTTTTATAGGAGGGGTATGTGGATTGATCAAAACATTCGTATATGCTTATTATCCAATGAATTGGTCAGTTTCTGCTAAAGTGTTTTTATTTTTAGCTTTGGAGATACCAAAAGCAATTTTTTGTGACTGGGTTTGTTACGGCGCAACTAAAATGACTGAATTTTACAACCCAATGTACAGAAGAGCAACGGCGCAAGGATTGTTTAATGGCTTTTTTAATGGTGGTTGTGCATTTATCTCAGGTATAGTAGGATATTTTACCTTAGGAGATCAAATTACTCTACAAAACATTCAAAATTTAAAAAATTTCTTTTTTATTTGTGGTTGTTTTGGTATCGCAGGGTTAGTAATTTTAGTTGGATTGTACATATATCAAAATAGAAAATAAATTTTATTTAAACATATTTTTTATCTTTTCCTTTCATTTTTCCTATTTGGTAAACTTCGTTGATTTTTATAAGCTTTTTTTCTTCTAAAATGTCTCTGTTTTCTATCAAAAGTTTTAGTGTTTTGTCATTATGTGTGCTTTTTTTGAATACACTATTGACTTGTTTTTTAGCTAAAGGTTTTGGTTTGTCTATCTGTAATGAATTGTAATATCTTTTTGTGGAAGTGAAGAGTGGTTTTGTATTGAAATATTTTGAGTCTGGTAATTTATCCATGGTAAAAAAGAAATATTTTTTAAAATAAAAAATAATTGATAATTTTTCTAAATAAAATATTTAAAGAATTTTTTATTGTTAATATTAAATCTGGTGAGCGCGCAAACATTGTAGAAGAAAAATAATTATTTTTCTTTCTGAGTTATATAAATAATTGAAAATTTAATCAATAAAAAATCAACCATTTAAATAAAATATATTTAAACTTATTTTAAACTAAATAGCCTCAAATTGTAAAAAAATTAACTTCAGCATATAAATATATAAATCTCATCTTTACATAATCTTTGAAACTCTAATTTTTTTTAATTTTGGTTGCTTTGCTTATTTTAAAGCCTCTTCTTATAAAAAATCCTTTTAGATATATAAAAATAATTTAAGACATTTAAAATGAGCTATAGTAATTGGTCTGAATGATTCATTTATAGTTGACATTTTTATCTCCAAATTCTTTGTGTTTTTAAAAAGTTTGCCAAGTGATTGATTTATTTGATACATTTGTGTTGCAGGTTTAATATATCAAAAATATATGTTTCAAGTGCTAATTTTTTCATTTTTATTCTTTAGTCTGTTTGATGATTACGCCTAAAAAGATTATTATCTTATTTGTCAAATTTTTCTATAAAAAAGACGGTTCATTTACTTATACAATAAAATTTTTTTCTTGTAGCTTGAAATTTTTATTTTTTAATATAAGGTTATTAAGTTTTCTAACTGTTTAGAAATATCTCAAAATAGAAGGGTTTGTTAAAAGGTAAAGTTTAATGTTTGTTTATAATTCATTCTTGTTTAATTTAAAGTAAATCACGTTCGTTTAACAATAGGTATATTATATTTAAAACATGAAAACAAGAAGTTAAACTAGTTTGTTTGTCAGAGAAATGAGGTCTATAAATTAGTTTTAGCTTGATAAAAATAATTTTTGTGCATTTGTTTGTTGAAAAAATCGCCATTAGTAATAAAACACAATGAACAATATATGTAAGAATCATCTTATAACTGTTCTAAATACAGCATGTCATATTTAACGTTTAACACTCAAAAAAATGAATAACAGTTTTCTCGAAAGGTATGGCATTGCTGGATTTAATATTAACTTCGGGCGAAAATGATTTATTTTTCAAAAAAAGTAATTTTGAGGGGTAAAAAAATTTTAATTTTCTATATCTTTTAACACTCCAGGCGTGAAAATTAGATAAATATAATTTTTAATAACTATATTAAAAAAATGTTTTCTGTGAAATATAACATTGCTTTCAATTTAAAGGTTTAATATTAAGATTTGTTATGCGTACCACACAAACATTTAATTTTTGTTTTTAGGTTTATGATGAAATTCAAAATACAAAAAAAGGTATAGAAAAGAATTAATATGTAAAATATAAAATTTTATTTATCGTCTTATCAGCCTACATCAATTTATAAAAATTTTTATATATTTTTAATGTCTCGAAGAAAAGCTTACACTCCTTTACAAGATACATTAGATGATACAGAAACAAATGATACACATACAAAAATAGGATATTTTACCATAAAAAACGGCATATTTTATAAATTAGACATGGTAGACCATTTTTTACAAATCATTCTAATTTTTTATTTTAGTACCAAACTTTTTCCTTNNGTCAAGTTTTATTTTTTTCNTTTANTNTGGTTTGCTTCAATAGTGTTATTTTTTTTGTTTAGCAAATTTTTACAGCAACAAAAGACTGAAAGACTGATTAAAATGACAGTATCTATTTTTGTTATACATGATACTCTTTGTTCTTTGTATATTTACTTTTTTTTCTTGGCTAACTCGGTAAATGTTTGTGAAATCTTGTCAATTTTTTGGGATCATTATAAGACTAACAAATTTACAAGAGTTAATTCTTTGACTTTAGTGTATGTTATTTTTGTTATCATTTCTATGTTTCTTTTTTTACTTGTTCATATTGACTTTTCTAATTTTCCATCAGACGCTTTTTTAAACGATAAAATAGAATGTTTTGAATTCCTTTCTAATTTAAGTATTATGATCTTTATTTTAGTAATAGCTGTAAACTTTTCAGCCTTTTTTTCTTATCATAATATTTCTTATACATTACTTCTTATAACACTTTATCTTTTAATATCTGTTATTATTCCGAATATGTTGATTAGAAAATATATGAAAAGCTATTATTTGAAAACCAGAGCTTATAAAACTTTTATAACAAAACTTATTTTGTTAAGTCTATTTATAAATGAGATGGGGCTTGATTTTTTTTCTTTTACCTTGAGTTATGTTTCTATCCATCCTCCTATGTTTTCGAAAGAGTTTTATTTTAGTAAAAAATAAAGCAAATGATTTACAATGTCTATTTTTCAATTAAAATTTTTACAAATTTTTTTCAAACATTAAAAAATTTCAAGATCTTCATAAAAAGTTTATAGATTTATATAAAATGATTTTAAAGAACAACAGGCGTAAACGCTTTAGTATAAAATTTAACACAATATAAAACATTGATTATGTTCGTGCTTAAAAAATAATTTATAAATTTTATAGTAAAAAATATATTTTATACTTTAAAGAGACAGATTGGTACACTAAAAAAACAAAAAAAAGGGATAATTACTAAATAAATTTATTTTTTTGATTTTTTAATAAAAGAATATTAATTTATAAAATATTTTTTTGAAATTCACATGGTTTTTTTAATGCTTATTAATTTTTACTAGAGTTTATTTTTTATATCTAATTAGTTAAAATTTTAAATTTTTTAAAATACGATTTGTGATTTTTTTATTTTTATTTATTGTTGTATATTTTCTTGTGGTGGTTGCTCTTTAGGTTCTTC
>RCSS01000356.1:0-20630 GCA_004000155.1 Tubulinosema ratisbonensis | reverse complement strand
GAATGATAGTGATTATCCTTTTCATATTTCAAAGAGTTATCTATGTAATATTTAAAAAAAGAAAATATAACGTGTAAAAAATCTGTAATTTCTTGCATGTAAAGCAGAACAAAATAGGTTAAAAGTATATATATGTAAAACAATTTTAAAAATTTTAATTTAGCCTAATAGCAAAATGTTTTTTTATCGTTTAATGATTAGATCATTTTTAGCTTTATTCCGATATTTTTTTATCAAATAAAACAATTAAATTAATAAGTAAATATGGCACTTTCTTTTTGTGTGACTTATTTATTGTATTTATACATTTGTATTGAAACATTAATTAATATTTTTTTAAATATTGAGAAGTACAATCAAGAAACAGTATCGCTTTAAGAAATATAATTCAAAACATTAACAAGATAAAAATATTTTGATTGTGTATGTTGCTGTAATATGCATAAAAATATAGTAAATGTATGAGAATTTTTTATTAAGCAAGTTATTTTAGAAGACGAGGGTGCCTTGAACTACTTGCTTATTACATTTTTGTATTCAACGAATGATTTTTCTTATACATAAACAGATTTAATTCTTTCCCTACTCTCATAAAAATTATATACATGAAATGTTAATAATTTAGATTATTAGATTAATATTACTATAAATACGTAAATCGGCTTATAACCTTAATCTCAATGCACTGTATAATATTTTAAAGAATATTATAAACTTCAAAAGCTTAAAACCACCTTTGATAAATAAAATTATTTGAGTCCTAAATATTACAATAAAAATGTTTTTTAATAAAAAATCAAAAAATAATCTTCTGTGTACCAAAATATATAAATTTTTTTAAATATTATTCCTCTTTCATATGATTATAAATTTATTCATAGAACATTCCTTAATACTTCATAAGCATCTAAAGCACTTTTACAATTCTTAACCAAAGACTTAATTTTGTTAAGAAAGGTACTAACCCTTAATTTATTATTGGTTAGTAAAATTATTTTATTAATCAAATACACCAACCAAAGCACATTATTTTTAGGTGTATGAATCATCCAATCATCATCTGTCAAAATTTTCATTTTTTTATAAATGCCAAATTGTTCATCAGTTTTCTCATTCCCAGAAAATAGCCATTCTTTATTTTTTAAATCAATAAAAATCACTTTTTTCTTTGTAATCCTTGCCAATGAGAAATCAATGATTTTTATCTGTGAATCTTTTATTAAAATATTTCCCCAATGCAAATCTCTATGTTCGAATTCATACACCTTTTCTAAATGGCTTATTGTTCTGAAAATTTGGTTTAAAATGCAAAATACTTCTTCTTTACTTTTAAAAACATACTTTTCTAAATCAATGCCACATTCTTCTAAAACAAAAATGCCAAATAAATTATTTTTTGGGTATTCAATTGGATTTTGGTTGTCAGTCCCTTTTTCTTTTTTGAATTCTTCCCATGCTTTGAGAAAGTAAGAAGAGTATTTTCCTTTGGCCAAATACACTTTTTTTAGTTTACACACACCTTTTTCTTTAGAAATTGTTTGATGAATGTAAGTTTCTTTTATAAAATCATCCAAATTAGGTTTATCCCCAACATCTAATGGGATAACCTTATAAATTACACTGTCATGTAAATATACGTCTGAAAAAGAAGCTTCTGCTATTTTTTTAATTCCTTTTAATTTTAGCTCAGAAAATTTTATTTTTTCTATTTTTACTTCTAAAGCTAAATCTAAAAAAGAACATTGTTCTTTTAAAGGNATGGAAACTTTCTTTAATCTTTTAATTTTGTCTTTTTCTCCCAATTTTTTATTAAAAATTGAATTAAAATTAATTAAATTTTCATTTTTAAGAGAATTTTCTATTAATTGGACAGAATTGAATGATTCATCTAAAAAGGAGAAATCTTCTTTCACAAAAGGACGCTTTTCTAAAACATTCTTCTTTCCCAATCTATTCACCTTTTTTAATAAAAGCTGTGCTAATTCTGGTTCTTTTTTTTCTTCTTTAATTAGTATGTTATAATCCTTTTTAAGGCTTTTTAAAAATGAATTTTCCTCCTTTATTTCTTCTTTCTTGTTGGTTAATTTATTTTTCAGTGCTGTGAATTTGTTTTTCTGTTTAGAAAATGAATCGTTAAAAAATGGCATACTTCTTTTCATGCTTTATGCTTGTGTATAATTTATTTTATGTTTTATATTTTAAAAAACTATCAAATAATTTTTTAGCACATTTTATTGGAAAAATATTAAAAAATAAATTTAATAAATAAAAATATAATTAAAGTAAATAAAATTGAAATTTAATTAAACATAAATAATAAAATTTTATTTATGCCAATCATTCAAAACAACTTAGCTTATAAAATATTAAATTGCATAAAATTACACAGAGAAGATAGAAATGCACCAGTAGATTTATTTGGATGTAAAGCAATTGGAAAGGATAACAAACTTAAAATATTTATTGCAATCCTTCTATCCTCTCAAACAAGAGATGAAGTGACTTATAATTCTGTAAAAATTTTAGAAAATAATTTAAAGAATGGATTGACACTACAAAGTATCTATGACACTTCTTTAGAAGAAATAAACAAACTTATTAAAAGTGTAGGATTTCATAATAAAAAGAGTGTTTTTTTAAAAAANATAGCGGAAGAATGTTTAATCACAGGGTTACCAAACACTTTTGAAGGATTAATTAAATTACCTGGTGTAGGAGAAAAAATGGCTTATTTGTACATGCAACATGCAGAGAATAAAGTGTTAGGGATAAGTGTGGATACACACGTACATAGGGTTAGTAATAGAATAGGATTNGTTAAAAGTAAATCTACCAAACAAACAAGAGAAAAATTAGAAAATATTTTTTTAAAAGATGATTGGTATTTGATTAATAATTTATTTGTTGGATTTGGTCAGACTATTTGTAGACCTGTAAAACCAAATTGTAAGGAATGTAATGTTAAATTTTATTGTAAATATTACAATAAATGGTAAAATAAATAAATTAATTAATAAATTAAAATTTCATTTTACAACAAATTATTTATAAGTTTTAAAAAATATTTATAAAAAAATATGCCCTGCTCTATGGAAAGCCAATACCTCTTACAAACACCTTGGACCATTTGGTATGACTGTAAAGCAAAGAAAAATGCTAGCACTGAAGAATGGCAAAACAATTTACATAAAGTAGTAACAGTAACAGACGTACCAACCATGCTTTACGCGGTAGAAAACATAGAACCACTTGCTGACTGGCCAGTCTCTTCCAACATTCACTTTTTTAGAGATGATATCCAACCTGCCTGGGAGGATAAATATAACATTGGCGGTGGAAAATGGGTATTTGAAATAATGAAAGGAGATGAAGGTGTTGACTTACAACAAGTGTGGAAGAAAACAGTTTTATTCTGCGCTTCTGAATGTATTCCTGAAGAATTGATCTGTGGTGCAGTGTTTTCTGCTAGGAAGTATGTTAATAGATTTGCTATTTGGACCAATTTAAAGGATAGTAGTGTTTTGGATATAGGAAAGCAGTGGAGAGAATTGGTTAATTTAGAAAACTATCCTTCCTATTTTTTCAGGTCACACCAGGATAATTTAGAAGGAGGACAATATTGGACTAAGAATATTTATTCTCTTGAATAATTAAATTATTTTTATTTCTTTTATTAATTGAAAATAAGGCAATAGATCTTCGTACGGATTTGGCATTCTTAAAAAACAAATAAAAATTCATAACGTTTCTGTCAAGAATTTATAATTTTTAAATTATTAATGTAAAATAATTTTAGATTTCATTAAAACTCAATATTTAAATTTATTTATAGAATTAATTTATTTTTTTAATTTTTAAATAAATTAATAAAATATTTATTTAAACAAGTAATTTATTCAAACATCCTTTATAATTTTTTTAATTAAAATAAAATATAAAATTCTTTTTTAAATATTAAAGATTCTTTTAATTATTTCAAAAAAGTAAATAGATAATAAATAAACTAATAAGAGATAAAAAAATTTTTTTATCTCTTATCAGGAAAAAAGCATAAACATGAAAAATTTTTTAGCATTAACTAACACAAAAGAAAAAAGCAAATAAGTTTCAATTAAATCATAAATAAATGTCATTCTTTAATAATCAATTTTAATTAACTGATGTAAGTTTCTTAAAATAGCATAAATGCGAATTAGAAAAAATGAATTTAAAAAAAGAAAAAAAATAACCCATGAAAAGACCAATCATAGAAGAAGATTACTCAAAACAAAAAATAAGAATAAAGAGAAGATTAGCAGCACAGAAGAGCATAGAACGTAAAAAAGCACTTCTTAAAAATAAAGATATGCCAGATTCTTACACTTTAATGAATATTAATAACAATATACCTCCTATTGATATTCAAAATAGCACTTACCATTCGAATGATGATGTTTTTGCTGGTCTGATATTTTTATAATTTTGCACTGTCATTTGATTTTGGTGAAAATGAATTTAACATGGAATCAGCATATTTTTATTGAAGAATAAATAAATTGTTTTAAAATTGTTTTTCTTTTATGTATAAATACAGAATGTTTTCAATTTTTTTGTTTATTTACAAATTTTTAAGCAATAAATTTTATATTTTTTGACTTTGACAGCACAAACAAAATTAAAAGTTTATTAAAAACATAATTGATTGATTGTTATTAAAAAAGATATTTTAGGTATTTTTAAAAATAATTAGTTCATTTTTATTTAACATGAATATAAAATTAACCAATCATATTTTTTAAATAAATTTACTATTCAACAATTTTGAAATATAACTTAATTTAATTAAGTAAATAAACTTAATAATATTAAAGAAGGTATAATTTTAAGTCTACGTATTATTCCTTAAATAGCAAAAAAATTTTAATTTTTAAGTTAAATAAAAATGATTATTTGCATAAAAAAAAATAAAATTTTTATTAATTTATTATTTATTTTTTATGAACAGGTGCGTAGAATGCAATAACAAAGCAAAAAGAATATTTAGAGAAAGACAAAATTACATTCAATTAACAAAATGCGTAAGTAAAACTTAATTAGAAATTCTGCAAAAAATACGTAGACAAATACTTTGAATTATCAGAAACAGTAAAGGTAATAGAATTATTACTTTTTAAAAATAAAGTGTTGATACATTTTATATATAACAATCATTTAGACAGAAAGAAGCTGTTTTTATTTAAAATGTTTAATATTTGGATAGAAGTTATGTTGTTTTGTAAAGAAAGTGCTAAGAATTTTGTTTATTCTTTGGTTTTTTATGCATTTGTTAAAATTTTATTTCATTTCTTATTTTATGCAAGTATTCTTAGTTTGTTTATGTCAGAAAATTTCTTTAAGTTAACATGGGCATTAATTTTTAGTGAATATTTATTGTCTATTAAATTCCTGTTTATACTTTGGGATTATGAAAGTAAGAGTGAATATGAATATGTGTTAAATTTTATTAATTTAATTGTAAATGTTAAAGTGGTTAAGTTAATGAAAAGAATCTCTTTTTTTAAAGCACTCTTTCTAATTTTACTATCAAAAATTATTTCTTATTTTATTTGTGAAATATTATTCATTAAAAATTAAATGTTTTTTTTATAAAATTAAATATTTTTTATGCATTTTTTATTGAGATAATACATCCTTCCATAAGAAGAGCCCTAATTTTCTTTCTAAGTCTACACCCTTTTCTTTTAAGTTGTTTAAATCTTTTTTTACTGCATAATTTACATCATCTATTAATTTAAATAATCCATCTTGTTTATCAGCATCCTCCATAAAAGAATACATTTCTTTTAAATATTCAAATGAATTATTCAAAGCAAATTTATAAAATTTTTTTATAAAAAATGCTTTGNNTTCTTCTTTAAAAATTTCTATATAATTATAAGTTGGTAACCTTTTAAAAACAGGATCAGGCTGGTTTTTCTTTACTACTCTACACTCAGTGAAAAGAAAATATTTTGTACTTTGTACATTCCAATAAAGTTCTTCTAATTTTTTAAGTATTTCTTTTATCTTTTCTACTTCTAAAAACATACATTTTTTTAAATAATTTACCACTGCCTTGGTTTTTACTATTTTTATTTTTGTGTTCATTTCTTCAAAACAACTCATTAATTTATTAAAGAATAAAGGATGAACTTCTAATTCTTCAAACTTAACATCATTAAAAATACAATTATCTACGTTGCTTATGTTATAATCATAAGAAAAAATAGTTAAATTATGAAGAAAGTTGAAAAAGAAAGAAGAAATATAACACACCAAAAAAGAAATAAAATAATGAAAAATTTCTTTAAAAAATGAATTTTCTTTCTTTAAAATGTAATTAAAACAAATAGTTCTGAGTGATTTATAAGTTATAAATGATAAAATAAAAGGTAAAATCATTGTTTTATGGCTCTCTTTTAAAAATGTCCATGATTTTTTAAAAAATAAAATTATAACCCCTTCTGGCTTGTAAGTCTTAATATTTACTTTGCCACTAAAATAATAAAACAAGTCAAACAAAGCAAACCACAAATTNAAAATAATAAATAAAACAAAATTTCTGTAATAATTGACTGACAATCCAAAACCAAAATAAAGCACAATTTTAAAAGTAGAATAAAAAATCATTCTGGAAAGAAATGTTAAAATAAAGAGTTTCTTTTTAGAGATATTCTGAACATACTTTTCATACTGTAAGTATAGTACCATTGTGAATGATGCCAGAAAGAAAATGTATTCTATGTTTTTGACTCTGTGGATGTAGTAAAGTGGCTTGTTGAGGGTATTAAATAAATTCTTAGAGAACATATTTGCTATGGCTGCTATAAACAAAAGGTTAAAGAAGGTGTATGAACAGTACTTTCTAAGCAACTGATGAGATCTTTCTGCTTGCATTCTTAGGGTTTTTTTAAAATTCATTTTTATTTTTTAAATGAAAAGAATTTAAATTCTTTATTTTAAAAAAAATATTAAAATTTTATATTTTGACAGCAAACTTTATCCTGTCTATAAAAAAAATTTAACATTTTATGCGTAAATTTTAAAAAAACAGTTTATTCAAATTCTCTAGCTTCCAATTTCTTTTGTATCCCCACTTCAGTGATACCAAAAAAGTCATCAATGTTCTTAAAATCAAAATTACTGCCAAACAGTCCAGAAAATTCTTTAAAAATCTCTTTACCACCTATAAACCTTAATCCATCATCTGTTACAATAGAATACACAGGAATATTCTTTTTAGCTGTAACTTTACAAGTGTAAAACATATTTCCTGGCTCTCCAATCTTATTGTGTTTATCGAATAATCTTTTAGCTTTATAATTTATGGGAATAAAATAATTTGCTTTTATAAAATTTCCTTGGTTGTCCTTTGGTTTTATGCCAAAATTTATTACCACAATCAAAGATTTTTTACCAATGCAAATAAAAGGTTTAGCTAAAGTTGTCAGTTCATAATTGTCTTTTATCCCTGATGTAATGTCAGTGGTAATGCTTTCTTTGTTTAAAATACTGTTGTTTAACAAAATTAAGTCATACATGCATAAATTACTAGCCAAAGTATCTTTACTTTCTTCATCCAACTCAAAATTTTTAAGTTTAAGGCTCTCTCTTAAATTAATCATGTCATTTATTTTTTCATATTTTTTTTCTGTGCTTTTTGTTTGATCATTCATGCTTTTTTAAAAAAAAATATTTTTTTTATTTTTTTTTATTTACCCATGGAATTAGAATTTAAAAAACCGAGCCTTGAAATATTAAATTTGGTGCATAAAGCAAAGTTAAACAAAACTAAGTCAGAAGAACTTAAGAAATTTGTTGTAGAAGAAGGAATGGTTAGTTTGTACGAGAAATTTTACGAAGAAGATTTAATCTCTTTTGATAAAAATGAATATAATGCATTAAAAGAGAAGAACCAAGCAAAAATAAGCCAACTAAAGAAAGAAATAGAAGAGAACAGTGATAACGAAGCAATTATTTATGAAAAAGAAAGAGAATTAGCAGAATTTTATGCAAAAATCCTTGATTTAGAAAATAGTGAACATTTTATGAAAAAAATTACTTCTATAAATCCTTCAGTTTCTTTGAACATGGATGTTTTACTTTGTAAAATAAGAATGGCTTTAATTTTAAAAAATGTTCATTTGTTAGAAAATTCTATCATTTTAGCAAAGGAATTGTGTGAAAGTGGGTGTGACTGGGATAGAAAAAACAAATTTAAGGTTTACGAAGGAATTTTTTGTTTAAAAAAAGGAGATTTTAAAAGAGCATCCATTTTATTTCATGAATCTTTGACAACTTTTGATTCTAAAGAGTTATTTTCTTTTAACAAATTGTGTTTATACACAATCTTTACAGGTTTACTTTCTTACAAAAGAAACGAAATTTATGAAAAGATTCTTACTTCAAGTAGTATTTTAGAAGAAAGAGAAAGATTAGAAGTAGGAATAAGATTAGCAGAATCACTTTACAACTGTGATTACTCAAACATATTAGAAAATTTGTATATGTTTGTATTTTACCTGAATGAAGAATTACACTNAAAAAGATATGTAAATATCTTTTTAAGAGAAATTTTAGTCAGAGCTTATCAACAATTATTATCCAGTTATAAAACACTTTCCTTACAAACCATGGCTGATATTTTTAATATTGATGTTAAAGTTTTAGAAGATGAGTTGATTTATTTTATTTACATTGACAAATTGAATTGTAAAATAGACAGAGTGGCTATGACTGTTAGTGTTGTAGAAGAGTCTTATGATTATGTGAATGTGCTGGTAGAAAAGGGGGATGATGTTTTAAGGAGTATTAAAAAGAAACTTCATTAAATTACGTAGTAAAGTGTTCATTTTTTAAAAATTATTTGATTTTGTTTTACTAAAATATAAAAAAAATAAGAAAATTTTTAGCAAACATTACAAAATTTTTCTATTAATGCATTTACTATAAAAAAACAAAGAAATTTTAATTTTTAGGTGTAAATTAAGAAAAAACAATTCTTTTTAAAAAAAGTGAACTTAACTTATAAAATATCACCTTTTTATAATTTTTAATATCTTTGTTTGTAGAAAAAAGTTTTGATTAGATAACTATATTAACATTCTGATTATAGAGAAAAGATTTTGTTGTATAAATTGTCTGTAAAATTCAAGAAATGTGTGTGTTTTTTTAAATTTTTTTTTGTTCTCTTTAATCATAATAAATGTTTAAATATTCTATTTAAATACCTAACTCTTTTAAATAAAATAGTGTTTTTTATTGTAGAATAATTTTTAATTCTTTTATATTTTTAAAAAATCAAGTGATTCAATAAATTCTATTTGATTTATTTTTTTGAATGATAATATCTTATTTTTATACTCTAATTTCTAAAAATTCTTTTTCATTTGATTTTAAAAATATTTTGGTTGTATTAATAATATTATTTCTTTTAAGAATTCTACGTATAAAAAATTTTCATTTTTAAATTAATTCTCGAAACTATAAAAATTGTAAAAACTATTTATTTACTTCTATTCAATGATATTTAAAGAAATATTACTTTTGATTTTATATGATAATTGATTGAATACAAAGTAATTTAAAAATATCGTCTTTATAGGATTTAATCCTATTTAGTAAATTTGATTAATTTTTCAATCTAAAAATCTAAGTATTCTGTAGTTTTAATGTACAAACATTTCACTATTATAATTTTTATTTTATATAAAATGTATAAAAGAAGATTTTAATATGGATTTATCATTCTTTGACAACAAAAAAAAATACTATTATAACAACAATTTTAGAAAAAAATGTAAATTACTATCCTAAATGTTAGAAACCAAATTTTTAAAATTAACTAAAATTATAAGGAAAAAGTTCATTTACTTTAAACTCTCAAAATACAGTATTAATTAAAACATTACTATTAATAACATTAGAAGATTCTAAATTTTTAAATTTCTGTTATAAACGTATTACGCACAGGTAATATGTACAAATAATTAAAGAAGATATTATTTTATTCCATATAAATATTATAAAAATACCTACCATATACCTTATCACCCACAGTGAAAATTGATAAATTAATTAAAAACTAAAAATTTCTAATCAATTTGCTTACACCTTCTATTTTTAGACAGTTACCCTCAAGTCTACAACAAATGCTAATGAATAAAATTACATTATTTATTCTTTAAAAATCATAAAAAATGACAAATTTTATAACGACAGCCAGCAAAAAGATAGACTTAGGCAGTAAATAGAATGTGCGTAGGAGGGTTTTGGCTGGGGAAAAGGCTATCAATATCATGTGCTATACCTAATTATGTAGAAAGTTATTTTAGCTCATGTTTCTTATACTAGATATTTCTATTTTATATATAAATACATATAGTAGATCTTCTTATGGATTTCCTATCTTCAGGCAAAAATTAAAAGAATTTATGATAAGATAGATATTATAGAAATATACCAAATTCTAACGAATTATAAATTTTGTTACTCTGTCATTTACAAATAAACTTATTTTATTGGTAATTTTATAAAAATTTTTATTATCTTTATATTTAACCTATTAATTTGTTAAGCTCCTTAAAATAAATAATTAATTTTCACAAATTTAATTGGTTAGTTTTTTTATAAATAAAATATCTTTATTTACCTTATGGAAGAAAAATTTAAATTGGAACTAAAGAAGAAATTGGATGCATTTAAATCAGCAAAAGAATGGTCAGATTTTATTTCACTTCTCTCTTCATTGGATAGAACTCTAAATTCATACAAACCTGATAAAATTTACGATCTAGATTTATTGGTAAAAAGGCTTACTCAGTGTTTAAGCCCAGCATTGCCTGCTGGTGTACACACAAAGTGTTTAGAAACATACCAAATAGTATTTAATAAATTTAGTAAAGAATATCTTGCAGAGAAATTTGATTCAATTACCTTCAATTTTTTCACTTCTGCTTCTAATCTCAAAACAATGGCTTTATCAAATTATTTTAATATTTTGACTGATAATATTGTGCCATTAGGCAAAGAAATAGAAAAATATTCTGAGAATGTTTTGATTGGTTTATTACCTTTCATAGAAATTGAAGGAAATGAATTTTTTAATGAAACTTTGGTTTTACTTGATAAATTTAAAAATTCTATTGACAAAATTATTTTTTATGAATCACTTTGGGATATTTTTACTGTTAATTCTCACTTAAGGATATCAATTATCAATTATTTATTTAAAGAAGATCATTGTATAAGTGATTTAGATAGAAAAAACAAAGTAACCTTAGCTATTTGTTCTTCTCTCCAAGATAAACAAATTAATGTTTTAAGAGGATCTTTAGACATTTTAAACACATTCTTTCCTATTAAAGAAATAAACAACCAATCAGAAATAATAAAAATACTCTCACCGGTGCTTAAATTATTTTTACTCAGAGATCTTTCTATAAACAAAAGAATTTTATCATGGATTGATTTGAAAAATGAAAAAAATTTTGAGCTTATTTACAAAAGCATGAAAAATATTTTACAAGAGGAATTGTCGTTGTTTTTTAGAATTATGATTATTTTGGTTGATAACGAATTACTTTTTAATTATTTGGTTGATAAATTGGTGTTAAAATCTCTTTTTCAAATCAAACAAGGCGATAAAAAAAGAGAAATTGAAGAATTTTATTTTCAAAAAGAAGAAAAAAATGATTATTTTAAGTACGCAGAAATATTTTTTGAAAATTTAGATAGAAAGATTTTCTGGAAGAGTGTTGAAAAAAATTTAATATACGTGTTAGAAGAGAATTTTAGTGATGGAATTAAAGGAGGAAAAAAATCAGAAAAAGAATCAGAGATAATAAATGAAGAAGAAATTGAAGAAATTGACAAAGATATTAAAAAAATTAAAGATAAATTGAGAGAACAAGATTTGATTGAAAAAGAATTTGAGAAAAAAGAACAAGAAAATTTAATTTTATCAGATGATAAAAGCATAGAGGAAGAAAATGAATTAACTATTAAAAAGTCAGAAGAATCTTTACAAGCAAAAGAGGTTTCAAATCTTAGTGATGAAAAATTGAATGAGTCTGACAAGGACGCCTTTTCTTATTTAAAAAACAAAGAAGAAAATGATAAAATGAACGAAGAAAAATTTGATAAAAATGAAATAAAAAAAGATTTTTTTGACACTGAAGAAGAAAAGGAAATAGAATTCAATAAATCCAATTTAGAAGAAGAAAAAGAAAAATACATATCAGAGGATATGTCTGAAGATCACAACAAACAAACTTTTATCACTCGATCAACTGATGAATTTTTAGAACTTTTAATTTTTATTTTTGACAGGTACAAATTAATTAATGATGATATTAAATCAGAATTTATTCCTAATTTACTAATAAAAATTTGTCAAAATTATCAAAAATTTGAAATAATCACACTTTTACATTTCTTTGATAAATATAAAATGAACATAAATAATCTTGAACTATCATATTCATTTAGAAAATTGATTAGCATAGAAGATTTTTTAGCATTTTGTACACTTTTAGAAATTTTTATCAAACACTTTTCTTTTTTAAAAGATTTTGATGAAAATTTCTGGCAAACTTTTTATAAAAAATTTATCAAACTTTCACCCACAAAGAAACAAAAATTAATTCCTCTTTTTAATTTAATTTTACAAAACGAAGAACACAAATCAAACATTTTAGAAATATTTGATTTAAAAATATTTTTTGATAATTTTATTTCACAAATAGAAGAAAATTCAGTCAAATATTTTTACAATTATAATTTTGTATTTGAAAAACAATTAGAAATTCTTTTTTTGAATTATATCAGTGATTTGGATGAACAAATTATTGAAAAAGTAAACCTATTTTTTTATTATTTATACAATTATTTAGATATTTCAGATGAAAGTTTTTTTGATGTGTTAGTTTGTTTCTCTTATAAATTAGAAAATATTTCTAATTTTAATTCTAAATTACCTGAAAATCACAATTTTAAAACACAAGAAATAAACGAAACAAAAAGTTTAGAAGTTAAAACAAAAATTATAGAATTGTTTTACAACATTTACAATAACAAAGTGATAATTAATTTAATAATCAACCATTTAGAATTAAACAGAAAAAATAATAAAATTAAAAATAGCAGAAAAATTTTGGGAATTTTGAATGTTCTTAAATGTTTTATCAAATATTCCACTTCTTTTTGTGAGTATTTGAGTAAGGAAAGTAGTATTACATCAGTTACACTGAGTTTATTGGATATTTTGTTAGGAATTACCGTAAATTATGATTTAGAATTAAAAGAGGTAAATTATGATATTACAATTTTATCACTTGATTTGATAAATTTGTTGTATTTTAATGGGATAGTAGCAAGAAAAGAAATAATTAGTTTTGATTTATCAAAGTTATTTGAATTTGTGGTGAATTCTAAAAACCCTTTTTTGCTTATAAAAATTACAACCCTTTTAGAAATTTCTGTAAATGGTTTTAAAAAGACAGAATATTCTGCTTTAGAAGTGGTAAATGCTAATTTAAACAACATTGACATTTTATTTAGAGTCATTTTTAAAATGGAGAACAAAATTTCTCAGTTTGGATTATTTTCTAAAATTGTAAATTTCAGAGACAAAGAAAATATTTATTTAATTTATAAAATTATCAAATTTGTGGTAGAATACAATCAATTTTACAACAAAGATGACTTAGAATCACTGATTAACACTCTTATCAATAATATTAACATTATTTTTTTGTCAATACAAAAAGATTTTTTACAAAAAGAGGAGGAAAATGATCCTCGTTTTTCATTTTTCTTTTATTACTCAGATAAAATTTTAAGTATTTTACTTAATAAGTTTACTAAAATTGTGATTGACAGTGTATTAAATACAAATTTAATGATTCATAAGTTTAAGATAAAATCAAAAATTTATGATTTAATACTGAAAAGAGTGCTGGGAGACAATAAAAGTTTAAGTTTCCTTTTTGAATTAAACAGAAATTTAACAAAAGATACGTTAAAATCAGTAATTTTAGATAATAAATCAACCATTGAAGAAATTTGGTTATTAAATAGAAAATCACTTGATTTTTACCATTACAGGTTCATCATTGATTTATACTTAAAAGCTAAAAGAGAAAAAGAAGAAAATATTTCTAAAATTTTTAATAATTTATTAAATTACATACAAAAAAGTATTGGTTATAGAAATAGAGAAATAATAAAAATTTATGATATTGTAATAAAAGGATATAAAAAAATCAACTATAACCCTACCCTTTTTCATTCAATTTTATTTACTTTGTTAAATGAAAAGGAAAAAGAATTAAAGGAAATTAATTTAGAAATAATTTATGATTTATCGAATGAAATTAATTTTAAGCAAATTTGGGATTATTTTTTATCTTCTGACTTTTTTTATGGTAAAATTGATTTAAAACATAAATTAATAAAAAATTATGTAAAAAATGAGTCTGCCAGGTTTGGTGAACTTTTAGCAAAAATAGACCAAGGATTCTTCTTGACAAAAGAATCAGAATTACAAAACAAGTACCAAGCATTGAAAAGAGCAGCATTTTTTATGCTAGCAGGAGAGGTAAACCAATTTATGAGTTATTTTCCTAAAATTCTTGAAAAATTAATAGAACTAATCAACATTGATCCTTCAATTAGAAAAATATTCTTTTTATTGCTAAGAGTACTGGTAGTAAAAAATAATCATTCAAAATTAAGTAATTTATGGCCCTCTCTTTTTAATGAAATTTTTAAATTTATTGATATAAAATCAAATGAGATATTCAAATTTATGGACACTTTATTTTTAATAAATTCAGGAGAAACAAAAGAATTTCAGTCAAAATTCTTTGTAAAGAAAAATTATAAAAAAATTTATTATGAAGGTATTGGATTAATAACAAATGAACCAGACACTTTTGAAGATGATTCTATTTTTAGTAAGCTTAAGTTTAAGAATGATTTAAAAGAAATCAAAGATTTTATACCAATACCACCAAAAAGAAAATCATTTTTACCTGTCAAGAAAAATTTGAAAGAAAATGATATTAAAGAATATTTGACTTATGTATGTTATTATTACAAACATTTGGATGAATACTCAATAGAAATTGATGATGAAAATTTTTTACAGAGTATTTTGGTAGAATTTGACGAAGAATAAAATAATATTAAATTTTAAAATTATTTTCTAAATATAATTTATTTGTAGGAAGGCTTGTCCTTAAAATTATTTAAATTAAATTTATTTAAATTATTTTTTATTGTTCTTTTTCTTCTTTTTTACTATTTTTAATGATTCAATCCTCTTAAGAATACTTTCTGCTGCATTCTTACCCATAATACCTGACTCATCACCACCAAATACATCAATCTTAGNTGCTAAAGCAGCCTTGGCTGCCAACGTACGAGCAATCTTTCCTTTAAACTGTGGTGGTGCTTGTGAAACCAATGGTGAATTATAAATATAACCATACTTAGGTGTGTTTTCTTGATTCTTCACTGCTTCAAAGAAAGTCTTTTCTGCTCCTAAGATTTGTAAAGTAGAGCTTGGTTTCTTTGACAAATTCATTAAACTGCCACATGCATGAATCATTCTGCATGAAACTAATGGTCCAATCAGATTTACAAAGTTTGGTGCTAAAATCCTAACCCTCTCTTCCAAATACCCTGTCAAATTTTCTTTATGATCAAAAGAATGAAGCACACTTTTACATTCATCCACTATTTTGTTAATGTCATCCTCAGTTAAATCAGTGCCCATAGAAGATTCAGCCATTTTCTTAATTTCTAAATACTTTTCTTTCCAATCATTTTTTAATCTTTTAGCTCCATTCTCTTTTTTCTGACTCAATTCTTCAATTTCATTCATAAAATCTTCTTCGTTCATCTTTAAAAAGTCACTTCTTCTTTGTATAACAATAACTGATACCAAATAATCATAATTACTTCCTATCAAATCTTGTAACTCAGGAAAATGGTTGGAATACCATTCTTTTATTCTCATGACATGTAAATTGATATCCTTTTCTAAATTATCTATCAAAGAAAGTGTTTCAGTGACAAGTACGTCCATCTTTTCTTTATCGTTTAGTTTGTTATTTGCTAATTTGTGTGAGACACTGAGCACTTCTTTTGAATATTTTTCTATGTCAACAAATTTGTTAAAATTTTCTTTGATTTTTCTTACCAAATTTAAATCAAATAAAAATTCTTTCTCCTTAAAAATCTTTCTTAATTCTTTTACCAAATTAGCATCTGTCAAATAAACTTTTGTTTGGGTGTTTGATTCTAGAAAAGATTTTAGTTCTGATGGTAGTTTACCTTCTTGTAGCTTTATAATGTTGTCCATAGATTCAAATGGGTCTTTAAGGTTGTATTCTGCTTTTATTTCTATGGTTTCATCTGTTACTTCTAGAATAAAGAAGCGTAATGGTGTTTCATAAAATACTTGCATTTATGGGTAAAATTCTTTTTTTTAATTAATCTTTTTATTTTATTTTTTATTTTTTATATTTTATATTTTAATTTTTATTTTTTTTATCCTTTAATGTCTGCTCTGTTTAACTTTACTGCCCTGTTAAGAACAATAGTTTTGGTAATCTGTACAGCCACGTTTTTAAAGAAAAAGTTTCCTTCGATGGTAAACAAGGATGGTAAATTAGGGACCATTAGCTATAAAGCCAGTATTGTTGGTGAAAGATTGTCACCATACGTAGCCATTTTGTGTTTTTATTTTGGATTGTTAAAACTTAAATCTATTTTCTTTTGAATAAATTAAAATTAGTCATTATTAGTTAGGCTTTATTTATAGCTATGGTTATGATTTTTTAAGTCAGTATGGCCGAGTGGTTAAGGCGCCAGATTTGAAATCTGTTACGAGTAATCGTGCGTAGGTTCAAATCCTGCTGCTGACGTATTTTTAAATTAGAAATATAATATAAATTTTACTTAAATTAAAATATAAAATATTATTTTTTTTAAAAAATCCAATTTACCCTTCTATGGATAGAAAATACAAATTACAAATTAACAAACCAATAGACAAATACTTCAACAAAGAAAACATATTTCAAACCCCAAAGACAAAAGAACACGACAGCTCAACAATCAAAAACAGTTCACTAACAGAAATGGAGACAGCCTCAGTCGAAGAAGAAAAAAGTTACCAATTTACCACTTTTTTTTACAAATTTGTGATTGTTTCTCTGATATTTGTTTTACTTTTTACCAATTTTTACGTAAAAAAGAGTGTACCTGTGATAAATGAAGTGATCAGAGAAGTAAAAAATGTACCTGAAGATTATGAAAAAATAAAAGAAGAGCTTAGTTTGTTAAAAAATAAGACAGAAAACCTTTGTTCATTGGAGAAACAGTGTAAAGTTTTGTATGATTGTACATCCTTACCTTACAAATTTGGCTTTTTTTCACTTCAATCTATTGATCCTCATTGTGTTTTACTGGATAATTCAAAATGTTTTTCATTTTATGGCAGCACAGGCAAAATTACTTTTACTTTTCCTAACCCTGTCAAAATTACCAAAATAGGAATATTCCATCCTAAAACTAAAAATACTTCTTCTGCTATCAAAAATTTTACTGTAAATAATGTTCCTTTTACTTTTTTAAATGATACTTTGTCTTTTTATGAATGTGATTTGATGAGTGATAAGTTTATTTTTGATATTTTAANTAATTATGGTNGAAAAGAATATACAGTGATTTATAGGATATTTCTTATTGGTTATGAAATGTAATTAAATAAAAAATAATATTTTAAATTTTAATTTAAAAATTGTTTTTTTTAGAAAAATTAATTAATTTACAAATACTTTTCTTAATATGCTAAAGCACCTTTACCAAATGTAAAACTAGAATGGAAATAGTTAACAGTAAAAAATATAAATTTTTTAAAAAAACTTTAAACTAATCAATTTACAAATAGAAGAATTATTTTGATATTCTTATACTAGTTAGATGAAATTAATGGTATTTTTTGCAAAGTTAAAATATAAATATCTTATTAGAACCGTAAACTTCTTTGTACATTTTTCTTTACAGCCACAAATATAATAAAGAAGAGGTCTTTGAAATATAATAAAATTATGACTTTAAAATATTTTTGCACAATCTTGTAGAATAAATTAAAAAGTCTTTAAATAAACTAAGTAGATTTCAATTTGATTAATGAAGATACATTTAATAAGAAATGCATTATATTTAATAAGAAGAAATCTTTATATCTTTAAAAACAAATTTCTTTTAAAAATTTAATAAAAAATATATTCTTTATACGTATATTAATTAGAAGATAAAATTTATTTAATAAAAATATGTTTTTATGTCATTAAATTTTTAATAGGAAAAAATAATAGGAATTTGATTGAAGTTTATTAATCAAATGCACTGCGAAATGAGGTTAGAGAAAAAAATGTATCTTTGATTTAAAAAAAAATATAAAAATATTTTAAAATTTAAATTATTGTCAAAATATTTTTTCATTATTTTCAATAATAAAATATTTAAACTATTTCTTATAAATTTTAATTTATAAGATTTTATTAAATTAATTAAACAATAAAAGGTACTTTTGTGCTTCGCCCCACAGGGTTAGAAAAATAAAAATTAATAAATTAAATAAAATAAAATAAAAATAAAACGGTAAATTTAGCAAATATGCTTAATAATAAAATAAAAAGGGGGGTTTTCCATATTTCTGTCTCCAAGCAAATTCACCAAGATAAGATAACTTTCTAACATTGACTCTTTTGTACCACAGTCTTTTTTACTTCTCTTTTTCACTCTCATCCAAGTATTTTCGATGAGTTGTGTATTTGCACCGGTTTCAGGGTCAATAAAATTTTCAGAATGATTTACAGTCAAGTGTAAATATCCTAAATTAGATAATCTGCTATATTCAGCCCACTTTTCTATAATAATAAGGGACCCTTGTCTTACGTAACGTAAAATAGCTGTTTCAAGGGTGCTCGCTTTTCTGTTTTGGACAGGAACCATAAATATTTCATGAGTATTGCAGTCAATACCACCTAATACCCACTGTTGATTGAAGTTATTCTTTTCACTTGATACTTTCTCTTGACAAATAAACTTTCGTCTATTTGTACAATAACTCCTTCTCCACCAATTTGATTATTAGTCTCATTAATGAGAGTTAAAAAGCATACTTCACGTAAGAAAGACCTCTAATCAACAAAAAAATGTTCACTATACCCCAGTTATCGCTTACATTTTTTAAAATTTAGGTCCTCCCATGCTCACAAATAGATAAACATAACAATTTATCTAAAGGAGCCGAGCAACCTTCAAAAAAGCTCCCCTTTAAGTAACTTAGTTCTTTGCTACATGGTCTGTAGCAACGCCACCTTAAATTTATAACAGTGTTTCCACCTTTGCTTTCACGCATCTGGCTTCCACAAACTGGACAATTTCTGCTTTGAGCCAACAGACCAAGCTCTTTGCAAAAATATATAGTACTTTCTACATCTAACGTGTGAAGAATAATATATTTTTCATTTATCACTGTAAAGAGTTCTTCGTTTATTAAGGTAAATTTAATTAATTAATGTAATTATTAATTTAATAAAATTATTTTTTTTTATTTTTTTTTAATTTTTATTTTTATTTGGTTTAATTTAATTAAAATTTAATTATTTATTAATTTTTATTTTTCTAACCCTGTGGGGGCGAAGCACAAAAGTACCCAATAAAAAGCTAACCATCCTTTATTATACTTTTTAAATATTTTTTTAAATATTTTTTTAAATATTTTTAAATTATATTTTTTAAATAAATTTTTAAATACATTTTTAAATACATTTTTTTAAATATTTTTTTTAAGATTATTTATATAAATAATTAAAAAATTTATAATTATTTTAATAATTAATNTTTAAACATATTATTTAATTTACTTGGCAATTTTATCCAAAAGTCTTTTGATTAAACAAAGAAAGAGTCACATGAGCAAAAAAAGCAGACCAAGAATTCTTTTTAAGCACAAATTCTTTAAACTGGTCCTTCCACTGGTTAAAAAATGCATTGGCTTGCACATTACACTTCTTATCAATCAACTCAATAACAATCTCATCCTCATCATCAAAAGCATAAGCTGATGTCAGTCTGTAAACATTTCCTTCATATTTAATTGTGTACCCAAACAAACCAATAGAAATCTTTTTAAAATTATTGATTCTTTCCTTTAAACACTTAATCTCTGATTCTAATTCACCAATTTTATTGTTTAAATATGAATTATTGTCAGTTAAAATTCTTATTTTAGTTTCATTTTCACTGTTATCAATTGGTTTTGTTTGGATTGATAAGTTTATGTTNTCTTTAGGAATACTTTCTAATTGTAAGATTCTTTCTTTTAACCTGACATTTTCTTCTAAAATTGCCTTAAACTCTTCTGTTTTAATAAAATTTGGTAATGATTTGTCTGTGTTTTCTTTGTAAATTAATGTTTTTTCTTCTAATTCTGTGTTTCTAAGTTTTAATTTTATATTTTCTTCGTATAATTTGGTATATTTTTCTAAGAGTATTTTATATTCTGAATTAGCCATGGGTAAAAAAAA
>RCSS01000348.1:0-11486 GCA_004000155.1 Tubulinosema ratisbonensis | reverse complement strand
TNNNTTNAATNANATTTTTCAAGCAAACTTTTTTTAATTTTCTTATTAATTAACAAGGTAGAAATAAAATATGGCAAAGCTGCTTCTTTGCTTATAAATTTATATTTAAAAGAAATTTTTAGAAATTCATTTGCTTTTTTAAAATCGTCATTCATCAAAGCATTTAACCCTGCAAAATAATAAAAAATCACACTTTCTTTACTGATAAAATCAGGTAAATTGATCACAGAAATAAGATTTTCGAAGAGAGTGAACTTCTTTTTGGAGAAATAAATGTTTAACAGTAAATTAATAATCAATAATACAAATTTCTTATCTTCACATTTCTGATTTGTTCTGTAAATATTTAAAAGAATTTTAGAAAAATCTTCTTCTTTTTTCTCTTTTATTGCCAAAAAATAACAATTTAATAAAACTTTAGAATGAACAGGAATCATCCAATAAGATTCTTCGTTGATTAAACTTAAGTTTTCAGAAAGAAGAGAGAAATTTTTGGAATAAAATGAACTTAAAATTTTATCAAAGGGAGAGTGTACTTTTGAAATATCAACTAAGCTGACCTTTTCTTTTAATCTTTGGTTGTTTATTTTTAACACTGTGGCAAGTGCTTTGGCATTCTTTTCTTTTATTTTTTTATTAATTTTTTTATGCATTTCTTCTTTTTGCATTCGTTAATTTGAGAAAAAAATTATTTATATTAAAATTTGAAAATTAAAATAATTTATTTATTTTTTAAACCTCAGAGAAACCCTTAAAATGGACAAATCCTTTTCAATGCATTTCAATCCAATAACCAACACAAAAACATTAAACCAATACGATGAAGAAATAAAAGCCCTTCAACAAGAAAACTTTAAATTAAAACATGAAAATTTAGAGCTGAAAAAGGCTCAACAAAGCGTGGCAGATGACACCCTTTGTTTACTTAAGGACAGTGGAAAATCTATCAAAATTTTACAAGACAGGTTAAAAAAGGCNCAAACTGAAAATTCTGACCAATTAAAATCCTTTAAAAATAAAGAAATTTTGTTAGAAAATGAAAATAAAAGACTTTTAAATTGCATAACAAATTTAAATGAAGAAATAAAGAAAATAAAAAATAATTTATCAGAAAAAGAAAATTTNAATTTAAAAGAAATAAAAAACAAAGAAGAAAAAATCATTGAATTACAAGAAGAAATAAAAAATTTAAATCAAAAAATAACCAAAACAGAAGAAAGGTTCTTTTTAGACAAAGACGAATTACAAAATAATTTACATGACCAAATAAAAATATTAGAAAAAAATTTAAAAGAAAGAGACACTGAAATAATAAATTATAAAAAATATTGTAAAGAATTGAGAGAAGAATTGGACAATAGAGAGAAAATTATCAAAGAAAAGATGGAAGAAATAGAAGCTAACAAAGAAAATGTCTTTGAAGAAAGTAAAATTAAACAATTTTATGAAAATGAGATAGAATTTTGTAAAGATAAAATAGAAGATTTGGAAAGAGAAGCAAGAAAAAATGAAGAAAGGTTTGATGAAATGAAAGAATTAAAAGAGGAAATAGAGGAAAAATATGAAAATTATAAAATTAAAATGAAAGAAAAAGAGGAAGAAAGTCATTCAGCAAAGAAACATTTTATTTTTTTACAAAACCAATACCAAAATAACATGTTAAAATTAATAGAGGAAATAAACAAACAGCATAAAAAAGTAGAATTTTTAGTNAAAAAAACACAAAATTCGAAAGAAAAAACTTTTAAAGAAATTCTTTTTAATTTTAAACAATTCTTTTTAAAAAATAAGTCATTTTTAGCAGAAATAAATTTTTTAAGGAAAGAAATTTCTTTGCTAAGAGAAAATAAAAAAATATCTGAAAAAAATAATGAATTTTTAGAAGGGATAGGCTGTCAAAAAGAAGAAAATTTTGACAAAATAGTCACAGTGTTCTCTAAAATGTACTATGAAATGGTAAATAAAATAAAAATTATGGAAAAAGAAATAGGAGAAATTACGCATTTTGCAGAAAATAATAAAAATATGCTTCACAATAGAACATTAAAATTATTGGACAATTTTACAAAAGAATTTAATTTAGCAAAGAAAGACTTAGAAGACTGTAAAAAATATTTAATAAAAAAAAATAATGAAATNAAACAAATAAAAAAAGAAAAAGAAGAAATTTTTAATAAAAATAAATATTTAGAAAGAAAAAAGAATGAAATGACAGGTATAATAGAAAAATTGAAAAATAAAAGTAATGAAACATTGGNAGAATTAAATAATAAAAATAAATTACTTTCTAAATTAAAAACCAAGGTAGGAAGTTATTTTGGAGAATAATTTTTGATTAAATGTTAAATAAAATTATTTTATTCCCACAAATTGTTTGATAAATTCAATTATTCTCAAAAGTTCATCATCTTCTTTAAAAGGATCATNTTCATTTACTAAGAAATAATTACAACCATCATACACCTTTACTAAATCATCATCAATCAAAACAACATTTTCTAAGTCAAAACATAATCTTTCAGCTGCAATACTTAAATCTTTAACCCATCTGTCAGCTTTGACTTTTCCTTTTTCTTTTCCTACTTTACAATCATCATAGCAAAAATATTCTAAATGATCTTTAAACCCAAATTTATAAAGAACATTTAACACTCTTAAAAGATTCTTTTCNAACATTGTTGACCAAAAAGTGTATTGAATATTATTTTTTACTAAAAATTCATTTAACAATCCTATATGTCTTCTTATAAAATAATGGTAGTATAAATCTTCGTGTACTTGTTGGATATTTGCTTCTTTAAGTTTGTTAATTAGCTCAACCTCTGATTTGTTTANTCTTTTTAAGAGTGTACCATTTATGTCGAAGACAATCAAACTTCTTTCACTGCTCATTTTTTTGGGGGTGTTCATTCATGCATATTTGTACAAATGAAATTTATTAAAAAATNTTNAATAAATGAAATAAANAANAAAAAGGAATTGTAATTTTTAATTAAAAAAAAATATTTTATAATTAAAAAAATAATTATAAAAATAAATTAAGAAAATAAAATAAAAAAAAATTAAGAAAATTAATTAAAAAAATAAATTAAAAAAATAATTTATAAAAATAAATAAATAAAATAATTAAAACAAAAGAATTATAATTTATTTAAAAGAAATGAAAAAAAAACAATTTAAAAGAAATGAAAAAATTTTAATAATTTAAAATTAAAATATTTAAATTAAAAAAAAATTAAATGCATGAATTTCATTTCTTTTTACAACACTTTAGAGTCAAACTCAATAAAAATATTTAACCAGAANGAATCCTATTTCATTTATGAGAATGATATTGACAAACTAATCATATCAGGAATAACTTTACCTTCAGCATTTTTAAACGAAGAAAACCTTAGAACCATAAAATTAACTAAGCCTGAATATGAGACTGTAATAAAATTTGCATTGATTGAACTAAAAATACCTGTAATTGAATATTTAAATTCTAATGAAGGATTTAAAATAAATAAAAAAGGCACTCCTTCTAATTGGAATGATTTTTATGAAATATGTTTAAATGAATCTATGATTCCTTCCTTTGCTTCAATTTACTTAAAAAAAGAAGAAAAAAACAAAATATTTCTTGTAATTTTGACTGAAAATGTTTATAAACAAACAGAATTTTTTGATGATGATATTTTTTCACATCTTTTTTGTATTCTTACTGGATTCAATGTGACAGAATGTGTCATAAATGACATTAAATTAGAAAAGCCTTTAAAAAGTATGGGACTGGTTGTTAAATTTTGCAAAATAAAAAATAAAGAAGAAGAAACAAAAAGTGAAAGAATTTGTAGTTTACCCCTTAAACATAAACAAAAAGAAGAAAACAAACAAAGTGACAATCTAGCACTAAAATTAATAAAGAAATATGCATGTACAGAAGATATTACAGCCGAAGAATTAGAAAATCCTTTTTCTTTTACTATTGACAATTTTACTTTGACTGTTATTAATCCTTTAAAATATTTTACTTNTATGACAGTACAAGGCAAAAGATTATTAGAACAATTTGTAAGGTCTCCTCTTTTAAACAAAGAAGAAATTTTGAAAAGACAAAATTTATCAAAAATGTTTTTAAATTTTGAATTATGTCAACTTAAAAATTTAACAGACCTGTCAAAAATAACAAAACAGTTAGAAAATAAAAAATGTACAACAGAAAATTTATTAAAATTAGAAGAAAATCTTACAAAAATTCATAATTTAATTCTAGAAATAAATGAAGATTCAGAAATAAAAGAAAATACTTTACTTTTACTTCAGAATGTAAACCCATTAAGAAATGAAATTAATAGATTGATTAATAAAGAAGGGTTTGTTAATGAAATAAATGACACATTAAAAGAGCTTCATTGTGAATTAAGAAATTTAAACAAAGAAATAAAAAAAGAAAAAGAAAGAATTTTAAATTTGAACAAAAAAATTAAATTTTCAGAAAATTCTTTTAAAATTTCAAGAAATGATTTTAAAATTTTTGAAGAAGAATTTAAGAAAAATAGATTTTTAGAACTAAGCTTTTTAAAAAGTGGCATAACTTTTACTACCAAAGAAATGGACAGATTAATCAAAGAAAAGGAAAGAATAGAAATTTTAATCAAAAATGAGGAAAAATTAGTTATTTCAGGNTTAAATGAATATGGTGTTAATTTTTGTGGTGTAATTGAGGCTATTAATTTTATGATAAGTCAAATTGATGTATTAAAAGCCTTTGCTGAAAAATTAAATGAAGGATGGTCTTTTCCTGTCATTGAAGAAAATTTNAAATTAACAGATGCTTTTCACCCACAAATTAAAATAGGAAATATTCCTAACAGCATTGAAATAAATGATAAAAGATTTGTGACAATCACTGGTCCTAACATGGGTGGTAAATCAACNTTTCTTAAAACTNTGGGAATGATTGCTTTATTAAGTCAAATAGGATCACCTGTACCAGCAAGTGAAGCTAAAATANCTTTATTTGATTCTATTTTAGTTAGAATAGGAGCCAATGATTGTCCTTCCAGGCATAAATCAACATTTTTAAATGAAATGGAAGAAATTTCTAAAATTACTCATCGATGCACAAACAAATCACTGGTATTAATTGATGAGTTAGGAAGAGGTACAAGTGACATTGATGGATTAAGTATTNCTTTGGCAGTAAAAGAATATTTAATTGAAAAAAGAAGTTTTGTATTTTTTGCCACTCATTTTACTGAATTATGCACTAAAGAATGTTTAAATAAGAAAATAGAAGTATTTAATAATAAAATATTTTACAAATTGATTGATGGGATCGGAGATTCTTATGGGATAGGAGTGGCACAAATGGTAAATTTTCCTGAGGAAGTAATTGAAGAGGCTAAAAAATATTTATGAATTAAAATATCAAATAAAAATTTATTTTTTAGTTTACTTTTCAATTTTATGTATGAATAAAATTTATATTATTTTTAAAATTTTATCATTTAGAATTATAAAATAAATTGATTTTTTTTTAATCTTTTATTTTGATTTTTCTAAATGACTAATTATTTAATTTTACTTTTATAAAAATATCATTCAAAATAATAATATTTTCCTTATTAAAAAGAAAAAAAAATATAAATTTTATTTAAAAGAAAATTTCATCATAAAATAAAAAAGCTAACGTCATTCCATCAACCATAAAAAAACTTAAACACCAAAAGAAAAAATGTGTATTCTTCTTCACTGCACTAAAACTAAACATATAAAACAGATGAAAAATAACAAATAAAATATTGGCAAAGGCNTTTAAATCAGTGTCACCTTCTATTAATGGTTTCAAACCTAGAAAAATACAACCAAAGCTTATTACGAACAATAAAAAGGCTATAAATATTTTTGTAGCGTTCCATCTTAGTGTCTTCTCCTCTCTTTCTGGGTAGGCTACTTGTGGCTGTGACATTGTATGATTGAGTTTTGCAATTCATGCATTTTTTTGTTTTAAATTTTTTGTTTTATTTGTTAGTTTTTTTCAAATTGGAATCAAAAAATAATTCAAATTTTAGAAACATACAAATTTTAAAAAAATATTTCAATTTTGGAAAATATATTTTTTTCTTGCTTAAGGGTGAGAAATCCATACGAAGATCTTTTGCTAAACTAATTTTATAATATAATTGTTAAAAATTATTTACTAAAAAATAGTTGAATTTTAACAAATATTAAGAATTATTGATTTTTTTAGAATATTTCTTTATTAATTATTTAATTTATGAAATTTTTTCTTAAAATAGAATCCAATCCATCCTTAACGTACGTAAGATTACCATCTTTACATTCGTATAATTCATTAAAACACGTCTCAATAAATTTAATATCATGAGATACTGCAACAACAGCACCNTCAAACACCTTAATAGCATCAGACAAAGCTTCAATCATTTCTATATCTAAATGATTGGTTGGTTCATCCAACAAAAGTAAATTAGGTTTAAAGTAATTGAGCACAGCAAAGGTTAATTTACTTTTCTGACCACCACTCAATTCTTTAATCTTTTCATTTTTAAGATTCAATCCAAATTTAGAAGTGTGTTTCTTAAAAGCACTAAAAGCTTCATTCCCTGTTTTCTTCTNCCAAAAATCAAATACATTCATATCGTAAGGTAAATTATCAACGTGTTGCTGTGCGTAATACGCTAAACTAGAATGATTGATTACATCACCAGTACACACTAATTCATTAGCTAAACATTTTAAAAAAGTAGATTTACCAGCACCATTCTCTCCAATAATAACAATTCTGTCTTTGTCTTTTATTTTAAAATCAATATTTTTGAGTATTTCTTTACCATCCCTAATTATTCCTAAATTTTTTACCTCCATTAACAGAGGTTTTGCTTCTTTACTCTCAAATTTAAAAGAAAAAAAAGTTTTTTTTGGTGGTTCAATGAATTCCAATTTTTCTAAAACTTTAATTTTGCTTTGTACGAGAGAAGCTCTTTTAGCATTAGCCCTGAATTTGTTAATGAATTCCTGTAAGTGAGCCCTGTCTTGAACATTTCTTTTATAAATTTTCTCAGCGTTTTCTTCATAAATTTTCTTTTGTTCAACGTATGAATCATAATTTCCTTTCCACTCTGTCAATTTCTGATTCTCCAATTCTAAAATAAACTCAGAAATTTCATTTAAAAAGAATCTGTCATGAGAAACCACTAAGACTGTTTTCATTGTTTTAATAACATCTGCTAAGTAAATAATTGACTCTAAATCTAACATATTGGTTGGTTCATCCAATAAAAGTAAATCAGGCTCTTCAGAAATGGCTTTAGCCAGTCTTACCCTACAACACCATCCTCCGCTAAGCTCACTAATCTTTTTATTTACGTCAGTAAACCCAAAATTTTGTAAAATTTTTACAGCTTTGTTTCTTTTAATATTTGATTCTGTCTCATTTTCTTTGTTAATTGGTACAACATAATCAATGATNCTCTTTTCAACAGTAAAATGTTCTTGTTTTACCAATCTAATTTTAATGTTAGGAATGTCCCATTTCTTTTTTCTTATTGCATGAAGTAAAGTTGATTTACCAATCCCATTTTTACCAAGTAAGCCATAAATGTTATTTTGTACCAATTTAAGATCAGTGTCTTTTAAGATTACTTTACCATCCCTGAGTAAATCTATCCCTTTACAGACTATGTCTTGATTAACATCATATTCACAGTCACTTTCTGGTTCTTCTTCTTCATAAATTATGCTTCTAAACTCATCAGATTTTTTTGCACTGACTTCTTCTTTTTCTTCCTGTTTTTCTACCACATTGATTGATAAACTGTCTATTATTTTTACTAAGTCATCTTCATTTACAAATGGTTTGAATGTCTTTTCTATTTCTTTGGTTGAATTAAACTGTTTTCTACTCANNTTNNTTAAGTAAGAAGTGCAAGAATATTTTTTAAATATTTCATCCATGGGTAAAATAAAAAATATTTTTTTAATTATTTTTTATTAATTATTTTTACAGTTATTAAATTTTAATTTTATTTTAAATTTACTGAACAATAAAAGTAAAGTAGAAAGAATTAATCATTAAAAAAATAAATTAAATAAATGCTTTAAAAAATATTTCATATGTTTTTATTATTCAATAATTTATTTACTATTGTGTCAGAGTGACATGAATTCAATCATAATGACAATTTGTTGTGGTCGTATTTGATGACATTTATTTTATTATTGGTTCTAGGCCAAAAGAATCCTTAAAATATAAATAGATTGAAAATAAATTAAAGAATAATTGTTTATTTTTGTAATATATATTCACAGGACAAGGATGCCTGTAAAACCTATAAAAAACAAAGTGTGATTTTTAATTTTAATTTTATTTTAATTTTATTCAATAATTTTATTATTTTCATTCAATAATCATTTATTATTTTTGTTAAATTGATCGTTTTGAGGAATTATTACATATTTTTGAGCATTGGTTAGTGTTGTTGACTTATTATCTGGTTGTTTTTTTATCATTTTCGCTTAAACCTTAAGTAACATTAGTTACTGTTCTGAAGATTTTGGTATTACTTCTGTATTATTTAGATCCCTATCATGACTACCAAAAATATTTTTGTGTATAGGATTATTAGCTTTATCTGCCTCGCTTGATTCATTTGGCACATCAATCATATTCTGTCTACTAGATTCTACTTTCGGTAGACTATTATAACGTATAGAATCAAAATTCTCTTGTATTTCTATTTTTACAACCTGCTTTGAAGTTTTCTTAATAACAACCGGTGATCTCTTATCAATTTTATGACACTCTTTAGTTTTTTTATAAAACGGTTTAATTTTTCATTTATATTTTTTTTCTTCTGTTATACCTCTGGCAGCCATTTCAATTTTTATTTCCTGTAATAATTTTTGTCTTTTTTCTTCTAATTTCTTAATTCTTTCTTCTCTCTCTTCATCAGAAGAATCAAATGTGATTGAAGATTCTTCTTTCTTTTTATGAGTTCTAGCATAAGGTAATCTTTCTCTCCTTTTCTTTTCTTCACTTTCTTTTCTTTTTTCTTTTTCAAATTGTTTATATTTTTCAAAAGGATTAAATGTCATTTTTAATGAACCTACACCAAGAAATTCTTTTTTATTTTTTTCTTTACCATCATTTTGTAAAGAAAGATTAACAAATTTAATTGTAGATTGTTTTCTTGTATGTTGATTTTCCTTTCCACATAATTGATTCTGTCTAGAAATTTGCAATGATTTTAAATATTTCTTCATTAATTTATCACTTAATTGTCTAATTTCTTTATGTGATGATTCATCTTCTGTTTTACTAAGTGGTGATTCTTTTGCCATTTCATTAAGTAATCCTTGAATTTGTAAATTAATTTCTTTTCTTAATTCAAACAAAGCTTGACATTTACACTCTGCTTTTTCTAATTTTTCTTCAGCATTGTAATCAAAATTTTCACTTGCAAATAAAACACATTCTACTAAATCACCTTCTTTTAATAAATTCAACATCTTTTCAAACTGAGTCACTTTTTCTTTGTAAAAAACACTTGGTTTTTTTTCTGATAATATAACATTTTTAAAGAAAAATGGAAGAAACATAAACATGGGATTATTTTTTTAAATTAATTTTTTGAAATAGAATTCTAAGAATTATTTATTAATTATTTTATAACATTCTATTAAAAATAATTTAATAATTAATTAAATTAAGGTATTTTATTTTATTATTATAGTATTAAATTATTTTTAATAGAATGTTATAAAATAATTAATAAATAATTCTTATCAAATTAAAAAATTAATTTAAAAAGAGCATTAAGTAAAAATTTATCATAGAAAATAAGGTACTTTTGTATAAATTTAAACATTAACTAATATAACTTTTAGTTTATATAAATAAATTATTTATTTAATTTATAAAAATAGAAGAAATTTTAAATAATTAACCTTACACATAAAGTACCAAGTTATTTACATAAAGAAATTAATTTTTTATTATAAATAAACATTTTATTAATCTTTTAATTTTTAAGAAAAAAAATAAAATATTTATTTAACTTTATTTTTTTAATTTAATTTATAATTATAAAAAATTACCATTATAAAAGGACTATTTGATTTTTCAAATTCTGTTCTTTCTTTTGTAAATTGATTAATATTTTAATTTATTTATTACAGAAAAACAAATTAAAGTAAAACTTAATTTTTAAATTTATGAATCATAAATTAATAAAACAAATTTACTAAATTTATACGAAAACAAAGAAATACTATTTTTAATAAGGAATTTAAACAAAAATAAAATTTTATTTTTAATTTATAATGTTTTTGTAAGTGTTTTTTAAAAATCACTTAGTTTTTTTTGCATTAAATTTTTACTTTTTTTAAATTTATTCTTTTGAATTAAAAATTATTTTATTATTTAAAATTTTCTTGTACTTTTAAATGCTAAGAGAGAAAAATTATTTAAATTTATTTTAATATTTTATTTAAATTTATTTTAATATTTTATTTAAATTATTTATAATTTAAGTAGTACCTTAAAGATAAACATTTTGATTTAAAAATTTAAGTAAGTTTATTTGTTCTATTTTAAAAAATATTTTTAATTTTTCATTTAAAGACTAAAGAAGCATAAATTAAGACAACTTTTTTACTTAATTTTAAAAATTTTATCTTAGTAATTTTACCAATTATTTTTTTGTAAATTTAAAACAATTTTAACATAATTTAATAAAAATATATCAAAGATATTTTATTTAACGAAAATGGCTTACAAATCTATTTTTCTATTGACATTGTTAAAAGTAGAGGTTATTATTTACTTATTTGAACACCATCTTTTTAAAAATTACGTTAAATCAAATATTAAACTGTGTTATTTATTAGAATGTGACCTGAATGATAAGTGTTTTAAAAAAATAGAGTTAATATGTGTAAATTTATAATTTTTTTTCTGGTAGACATATGTGTTTATATTTGAAAAAATATAATTTTCAAATTTTGAAATTAATAGGTTCTGAATCCAGCCTAAAAAAAATTCTGTTATAAAGACATCAGACAAACTAATCAAAAATATGTAAATATTAAATGTCATGATGATATAATTATATGAGAGTGACTATTAGCAGGAAAGGCTCGCAATATTTTGAACTATACCTAATAATGTAGAAACATATTATGTCTTTTGTTTCTTATTATACGGGTATTTATTATGGCATATAGAAAGTAGATTGATATATTTTAATATATATTTTTCATACATAAACAAAAAGAAACAACTCTTTACCTAAAAATTAAAATTTATAAAATGTAAGTTGATTTTGAATATTTAAATAATTTAGTAGAATTCTTAAAATTCATAAAATTATTTTTTTTCATGTATCAATACTTTGTTTTAAAAAGATGATTATTTATTATTTGTAAAAGTATATCTTATTTAGGATGTATTCTTAAAGATATTTAATGTAAATATG
>RCSS01000339.1:0-18673 GCA_004000155.1 Tubulinosema ratisbonensis | reverse complement strand
TAATATAATATAATAAATAAATAAATAAATAATAATATTTAAAAATAGATTAAATAATTCCATGTTAAAAAAGTACATAAAAAATACTTGCATAAACTTACTAGAAGAACTATCCTCATTAAAAGAAAAAATATTAAGTGAATCAGTCCTCTTAAACAGAATAGACACAATCACACACCTAAAAAACCAATTAACACATTTAATCTCCAAAATTAAATATATTAAAAAAACAACCTTGATAGAAAAACATAAAAATAATTTAACAACCTTAACAACCAATGATAATAAATTTACAATAAAAATAAAAAATAATTTTGTATTTTATGTGGATACTAAAAATATAAAATTAAATAATTTAATTATTAAAAAAATAAATGAAGAAACAAATGATGAAAATTTTTTAAATAAACTTGAAGAGTGTTTGGATTGGTATGTTGGGTATGAAAAGGTTAAGTGTGATGAGTGTTTGATGATTAAGGATAATAAAGAGGAGTATCCTTTTGTTAAGGTTAGAAAAGAAGGAGTTTTATTTAGTTTTCATGAAAACTGTTATAAAAAAATAAATTAAATAAAAAAATAAATAAATTTAAAAAAGTAAAATAAATTTTATTTCTTTTCTTCTTTTACCTGTGCTAATGAATGTAACCCAGCTGGTGTATTAGGTGCAAATGCACCACCAGCAAAGGTAAACCTACAAGCCTTACAGCTCCATATGCCTACAACCTTCCTCTTGACTGCTGTCTTACCACATGCCTTACATTCATAAGTAGAGTGCTGGCTTACTTCAATAGTCTTTATTCTTTTTCTTAATGAACTACCATAACGTACACCATATTTTCCTACGATTCCTACTTTCTTTGTTCTTCTTGACTAATTAAAATTTAACTTACCATTTTTTAGGGTAGAATAAAAAAATATAAAATAAAAATTTTTATTTTTTATTATTAAAATATAAAATATAAATAATTAAATAATCTAATAAAATATATTAAAATAAGTAAATATTTAAATAGTTAAAATAACAATTAAATATTTAAATAAATAGATAAAATATATTAAATATATTAATGATTTAATAATTAAATGAAATAGATTAAAATAATTAAATAAAATATAATAAAAAAATTAAATAATATTTTAATAAAATACAGGTAAAAAATTTTTTTTAAAACAAAAAATGTTTTATTTAACTTTTATCATGTTTTATTTACAAAACATGATATCAGAAAAAAATATACACATATCATTAATATTTATTACATCTTTGGTAGTAAGATCATACAATTTATCAAAAGAATATTATGTTAAATGGGATGAAAAACATTTTATTAACTTTGCTAGACTGTACCTGTTAAAAAAATTTTATTTTGATGTTCACCTACCATTAGGAATACTAATCTTAGCGTTTTTNACAATTAAAAAATAGGCATAAAGGTTAATTAAATGTAAATAAAATCAATGTTATTTATCAAATCATAAAAATATTAAAGTATTGAAGAATTATAAATTTTGAAGCAGGTGATGAATATGTACATATAAATTAGTTTGGCATGAAAAATTAAACATAAATGTAACAATCTATTAAATGATGATTAATTTAATTGTAGTAATTCCTGTAACCAATGGCTGCAAGGAAGGTAGACTTAAGCAGTCAATAAAGTGCACAAAGTGGGGTTTAGCGGTGAAAGGCCTGTGGTACCTCGTTCTATAGCTAAATATGTAGAATATATTATATCTTTTGTTTTTTATGCCTAGGTATTAATATTTTATATTAATACAGCAAATGATCTTAGTATGAATTTACAATTTTTAAGAAACAAAAAAAACAAAGTAATTTAGATTAAAAAATACTAGGTAACATCAAAATACCGCAAAAATTAAAATCGCTTTAAATTATTGATTCAAATATCTTAAAATTAATTTATATTATGAGATTTTCTAATGTATTTAAATTTTATTTTAAATTAAAATCAATTGGATGCATAAACTTACAAATCCTCGAAATATCTTTTAGATTTTTTTTAAATTTCTAATTCATAAGAAAAATTTAAAATGAAAGAATTATATAATGTCAATAGAAAAAAATTGATAAAGGCAATAAAACAAATTATCTACATTCCAAGTGGATTTAAAGCAAGTATAAGTTTTGGTGTTGTTTTTTGTATTGCAAATTTAAATGACATTTTGGTCAATCGTATTATTTAAATTCTCTAATTTANTGAGCCTTTAAAATAGTCAATNTCATGATTCTATTATATTTTGAATTATTTACAGACTCATTATGAAGCTAATTTTCATATTTTTATGTGCAATTTTTTGACTGGTCTTAGCGTCATGACATTCATTTTCTATTTATAAATAGATACAATATAACATAAAAATGATGACATTTTTAAGTTCTTCAACAAAACTCCTCTCTGTGATATAAAAGTGGGTTTGTTTTAAGTAAAGAATGCCAAGCCTAACAAAAGTTACATAACTTAAACTTCATCCTCATTCTTACTTAATTACATCTGGTTTATCTCGTGAGTTTTGATAGTTAACTTAATACTCACAAAACTTGTCGTTTAAAACAATTTTATTTTTTCTACTCTAAATTAATCACCTATTTTAATTACTAATACTTGTATTTTAGTGCTCATTCAAATATTATTTCATAAAAATTTTAGGTTATACAAAATAAATATTATAAACACGTCTACAGTTCTTCTATTATATTGTTTTTGTATCAAATTAAGTATAATAACAAATAATGTAGGTTTCAGAAGAGAATATTTGAGAAACTTTGTATTAATAGCTAAAAACTTTTATTAAATTTGCTTATAAAAAAAAATATACAAAAAACCTCCCCAGTATTAGTAAAATACAAAAATTTTTATATCAACCACTTATCTTAAAGTATTTACCCTAAAAGTAAAATGATAATAAATATAATTTCTTAAAGTTTATAAACTTTTAATAAATATAATTTAATAAAAATCAAGCACTGACATACAAACTTTCCCTTACACATTCATCTTTCCTCAACTTAATCTGATCAATGACATTAACAAGTGAATCATCTCCAATCAAACAAGCTACTTCTTTTAATTCTCTTAATCCTTCATCGGTCCTCATTANAATTTTAACAAATATACCTTCATTTACTGATTCACTAATTTTATAAAAAGACATTCCTTCTAAATAAACATACATTGCGGAGTAAACTGATTCATTTAAAAGAGAATATTCATGTGCGTTGTTCATTCTTTTGTTAAGTGATTCTATAAACTCATTGATTTTAGTGACTGTTTCTTGTTTAACTTCTAAATTTGTGATATTTTCTTTAATATCTCTGTTTGATAAACAACTAATCAACGAGCCAAGAGATAACCAATCTAAATCCTTTATTAAACCACTAAAAATTAATTCTACCAACAAAATATCTTCTAATACTCTAATTCTNTTGGCGCATTGTTCTTTTAAACCTGTNTAATTGTTTTGTGTCAAAAATTCTTTTTTTAAATTGTAATCTATGATTAATTTTAAATCATCTTCTTTTAACATTTCTTTAAGTTTGTTAGTTTTGTATATTTTCTCTGCTAATTTTAAATCTTTCCTGTATTTCTTTACTTTTTCTTGTGTATCATCATTTTTTACAGAAAAAATTCTATCTTTTACACTCAAATTAGAAATCTTTACTTGTAAATCAGATTCATCAAACGAATTATAATTCATAAATGACAATTCTTGTAAAATTTTTTTGTTTTTTTGATTTAAAAATGTTAATTCTATTCCCATAACCTCTCTTTCTATTAAAACTATACTATTTCTACTTACAATTTTATCAGCTGATATATCATTTGATTTAAATATTTCATCATACAAATTGTCTAATGAACTTTTTTCTTNACTTTTAAAAGTAAAATTACCTCCATGACAAACACAATCACAACAAAATTCTACCGGAAGGTTGAAAAAAATCTTACTTTCCAAACAATCTTTACATCCTTGATCAACAATCAATTTCTCTTGTACTTTTAATACCCTTAGTTTATGATTATTTTTCGTATAAATTATATCACCTTCTTGTATAAAATTGCTTAGATCATTTTCTAAAATTTNTTCCATTTTTTTAAAATATTCATTCTGAACTCCTTGAATGTTTTGATTTAACAAAAAAGAAAGAATTTTTGTGTTTCGTTTGTCATTGTCATTTTCTAAAAACGTTTTTCTTAAAAAAGAAACTTCGTTGTTCAAAACAAAATTAAAAGTAACTTTGAATTGCGAGATTATCAAAGAATGTTTTTGGAAAAGTGAAATGGTATCTTTTTTCTCTAGATCGGTTAGGATAACCACTCCTTTGGTGTCTAAACCTCTTCTTCCAGCTCTGCCACTCATTTGTGTAAATTCTGCTGAGTTAATAAACCTAAAATGTGAGACTGAGTTTTGGTTTGTTATTTTTGTTAAGCTGAGAAACACAACACTCTTGGCAGGCATGTTCACACCTACTGCAAAAGTTTCCGTGGCAAATAANACTTTTATCAACGAAAAAGAGATCAAAAATTCTACGGCCTCCTTTAACAAAGGAATCAAAGTAGAATAATGGATTGCAATTCCACGAACCAACATCTCTTTTACCAATTTTACCTGTGGTAAATCAAATAAATTTACTTTTCTTAAAAAATCATTAATAAGATTCTTCTCCTCGTTCGTTGTCAGATCCAATTTCAAAGATAAAGACAGTTTATCAATTTTGTTACGAGAAAATGTGAACAAGATAGTTGGCAATAACTCTTTTTCTTTTAACCAGTTTATTAAATTAAATACGTTTACCTTTTTTTCTTTCTTTATTTTGAAATAGTTTTGTAATTCATTTTTTGAGTCTTTACTTTTTTTTGGATCATTTTTCTTTTTTTGTAAAAAGAATTTGTTTCTTTCTTTGTCACTCAGATATTTCATTTCAATCTCTCCGTTTAAGTTATAACCTTTGTCATCAAAATAGATAATGTATTCCAACGGAATAACTCTTTCCTTGGTAGAAATAACAAAACAGTGCTTTTTTCTTTGTCTACCTAACCAATCAGCAAAATCTCTTTTATTATCAATGGTGGCTGATAAACAAAGAATATTACCTTTATATTTAATCAAAGATTCCTCCCAAACGTATCCTCTATCTTTATCATTGATATAATGAACCTCATCAAAAATGACATAGGAACAATCTACCTCATTTACCTTAGAATGAAGTATCTCTGTTGTCATTATAAGTAAAGGAGCGTTAGTGTTTAGTGAAATGTCTCCTGTGATTATCCCCGTGTCAAATATCTTTGAAAAATAAAAGTATTTTTGGTTAGAAAGTGTTTTTAAGGGAGTGGTGTAAATTACTTTTAAGTTATTTTTTAGTTGTTGGTGAATGCAATACTCTGCGACCAAAGTTTTACCACACGAAGTGTGGGCAGTCACCAAAATGTCTTCATCATTGTTTAATAAAAAGAAGCTTTGTAATTGGAATAAGTCTGGTGTATAATTTATGTTTAAAAATGAATAATCTACTTTTGGATTAAAATCTAAAGGGACTAAAGTGCAATTCTCAGTTGTGCAAATAAATTCGTATTTCATTATTTTATAAAAATTTAAAAAATAAAATGATATATTTTTTTAATTAATAATAAACTAATATTTAAAAAAAATAAATTTTTAACTTAAATTGTCTAAAAAATTTAATTATTTTCTATTGAAGACAAACACAAAATAAAGTAAATTTATGTTATAAAACTAAAATTATTTTTTTTATGCACAGAAATTAAAAATAACTAATTTATTAAAGTATTAAAAATATTCAAAAAAATTTTTTATCATCTAAAATAAAAGAACTGTGACTGATATTTTAATACAAAATAATCCAAAATATTTAAAAGTTTTTGGTAATTTATCAATAATTGTATTTTTTTATATAATAAAATATAATTTATTTTATGAAAAATACTTTATTATATAAATTAAGTATAAGAATAACCATCACTTAACTAATACAATATATTCGAACATTTAAAAAAAAGGTATTTATAATCTTTATTTAAAATTTTAATAATTCTTTTATTATTTTTTAATTTGTAAAAAAGAAGGATATTTTTTAAAAAAAGAATTTTAAGTTACATCTTTAAATTATCATTTTCTTTTAAAATTAAAATGCACAGTAAATCAATTAACTATAAATATATGAAATACAAACTAACTAAAAAAATTAAAATGAGTGTTTATTTGTAATATTATTAACTGAAACTGGTTTAACTGACAATTATATGTAATTATCATTCAAAGTGATCCATGTTATTAAATAGTATTTATAAAACAACACTATCAGATTAGTAAATTGAAAAAATTTTGTTACTCTAAAAATCTTGACTTAAAGTCATAATGTATTAAAGAAATTCAAACATATAAACCATAAAAAATTAAATACGATATGCTTTTTAAGACTAGGTATTTAAATTTTATATAGAAGGTATAGCAAAAGATCTTTATTTGATTTTTTATTCCTAAGTGTAATAACTTACAAAAAAATAATTTAAATTTTATTTATTTAAATAAAATTTAAATTATTGCCTTAACAAATGAACTCAGGAAGACATAAAAAAATGAATAAAACAAATATGAAACATTTTTATTTAAAATCAATATATTTAAACTATGCAGTACATAAGTCAGTTCCACGTGAGCTTGACACTAAGAAACTAAAAAATCAAAAAAAAATGAAAGTTTACATTGTGATCAACAAAAAAATATAAAGAAATCAGTTAGGATGCACCAAACACACAAATTAATATTCTAAATTTATATATTTCTTTAATTTAGAATTTACTTTTTTTCGTGCAAAAAAAATATACTTTCATTTTAAATAACAAAAAAGTTGAATTTATTTCCCTGATTTGTTATTAAAACTTAAAATTTGTAAGAATAAAATTTTTTAATTTGTCAACCCCAAAAATTTTTAACTGTTTCTAAATTCTAAAACCATTTAAAAATAAAAAGTAAGAGCATAAAAATAAAATGGAACAAGAAACATTTAATATTTCATTCAAAGAAGCACAAGAACTTAGCAACGAATTTGAACAAATAATGGACAAGGCTGACCATCCTAACATGTTTTTAGAAACTCATCTAAAAGTACCTAAGTATGACATTCCTTTTAAAAGTAAAAATGTAATTTCTATAAAAATAGGTACCTCTTTTCTAAAAATAATAGCTTATAAAGTGGAATCAAGTGGGACGTATAAGATTATCAAAGGAGAAGATAAATTTTTCATTGATAGAAAGACACATTGTGATAAAGATATTTGGGAATGGGTTAGTATCCATTTAAAATATTTTTTACAAGGGATATCTTATGAGTTTGAAGGATCAATCTCTCTTTCTTTTCCAATAAATCATGTTTCACTCTCAGAAGGGTACGTCATAAAAGTAAACAAAGATTTTCCATTTAAAAAAGACACTTTGATAAACACGAACATAATTCAGAAGTTAAATGAACAGTGCGTAAAGAAAAAAATAAAAATNAATTTCAAAACAATTTTGAATGATTCTGTTGCCTCTGCCGTGGCATCTTATTTTTTAGATAAAAATACTGTGATGAGTGTTATTTTAGGGAGTGGTACAAATTGTGCAGTAATTTTCTCAGAAGATTCTTCACAAAATAAAGTAGTAAACTTAGAATGGGCAGCCTTTGACTCAGAAAAATTAAAAAAGACAAGTTATGAAACAGCAATCATCCAACAATTAACAGCTCAAAATTTCGTGTTCAATCCTTTAGACGTAATAATCAGTGGTTATAAATTTGTGGACATATGCACAATGTATTGTATTGACAAAGGTGTAAGAAATAAAAACAAATTAACATTCACTAATTTTATAAACATACTTAACAAACCAGAAGAAGAAAGAGATGAAGAAGAAATGATAATTTACCACTGTGTAAATGAAATAAAAAAGAGAACATTAACAATCCTCTCTGCTTTGGTGGTAGCAGTAATAAACTCATTAAAACCATCCAGCAATATTACAATATTATTGGATGGTCATGCATTCTACAACAGTAAATCAAGGATGCTTCTTAGCTCTTCAGTTAATAAATTAATCAAAAAAATGAAATTAGAACAAAATTACGAAATTAATTTTAAATTTGTAAAAAACAGTGCTCTTTTAGGAAGTGCTTTTTCTCTTTTTATATCAGATTTATACAATAAAAAATAGTATTATTCACAATTTAAGTTTATAAAACTTATCTTCTACTTTTTTATCAATCTTTAATTTAGGGTTCTCTTGTTTAACTAAGATTGGTTTATGATTGTTACTATTGGAAAAATACCACTTTTTATCAGATATCTTTAATTTACTAATCTCAGTTTGTAAATCAAATTCATTAAAAAAGACTGGCATTTCATAACAAACCTTCTTTTTTTTGTATAAATAGATCAGCACTAATAAATAAAACAAAGGGTTAGTAAAATAAAAGTGTAATAAAAAGAAAATAAAAATTAACCAATCAAAATATTCTATTAGAAAATAACAGAAAAAAATAAAACTAACAAAATTATTTTGTAAAAATAAAAATAAATGAAGAAAATTAAAAGATCTTTTTTCTTTCCTGTAAAAAGAAGTATGTTTAAAAAAATCATATTTAAAATCATTTTTTCTTGTATTTTTACAAACTGAGCAAAAAGGAAGTTTTTTAAGATACTCTTTAAAACCAGAACAGTGTATTTTTCTGTTTTTTATGGTTAAACATTTTTTGCAGAGTAATTGGTAAGTCTTTTCTATGTTAATTAGCATTGGTAAGTTATGTTCTGTGATGTATATTTCACAGTTGTTGCAGTAAATTTTTTTCTTGAGTTTTATTGTATTTTTTGATGAACAGAAATGACATTTCATGCTGGGATAATTTATAAAATGTTTTTATTTAATTTAATTAAATAATCTATTTTTTAATATTGAATTTATTTTTTAAATTATTTTTTTATATAAATATAGATTATTTTTTTATTTTACTTTTAATTTAAAAATAGAAATTCAATATCAATTAACATTTTTAAATTATTTTTTAATTTAATATTAAATTTATTTTTAAATTTAAGTATTATATTTTTAAAAATAAATTATTTTTGAATTTTAAAAAAATAAATTTTTTAAAAAACAATTGATTTGTAAATTTATTTTTTTAAATCATTAAATCATCCATTTCTAAATATAAATCATCATCAAAATTTTGATACCTGCCATCATAAATATTTAAAAAAATATCTTCATTATTTTTACTTTTTTCATTGCATTTATTCACCAATTTAGAATCAAAACTACCACACAAATACCTTTTACTTTTCAGATTAGAATTCTTATCATTCCTCAAATTAACAACCTTAAATGGATTTTCATCATTTAATTCTGAACTACTCTCACTTTCTTGTAGAAATACACTTTTACAATGAAATGATTTTGAATATCTTTTTCTATTCAATGGTAAAGAAATACTTGATTCTATTTCTTTGATTGGTGATAATTCAGGTTTAATCAAAGGTTTTTTTTGTAAAAAATGAGTGTAATTTTTTAATAAGATTTTGTTTCTGGTTTATTTTCGTGAAATTTAAAATTGTAAAAAAGAGTGTTAAGTAATATAACATGGGTTCATTTTAAATATTTTGTTTAATAAATTTTTTAGAAATACTTAGACTGTAAAAAATATTTTATCATTGATAAAAAATGATTAAAAAATATTTTATTTGTTTAAAGATAAGAAATAATATTTTATATTAAAATATAATCAACTAATTATGTTTTCTTTTTCTCTTTAGTATTGTAAGCATCGTAAAATAATTTGTAAAGAAATATTATAAGTGTTACGAATAATCATTTTTTAATTTACTAAAAAAATAATAAAAATTTTTTATCCCATGATGAACAAGATAAGAACGTATAGAGATTGTGAACCTTAAATAAATGTTATACAAAGAGCTTTTATGTTTTCTCATTACCAGAAATAAGTTTTTTAACAAGTAAGAACAATAAGAAATATTTTGCAATCCCATGAATTTCAAGAAACAACGGAAAACTTCTTAAAAATTATTTTACTCAAAGAGTATCTTTAGTCATTTTTTTTTGTTGCCTAAAGATGGTAAAACTATACGAAGACCTTTTTTTATATCTTCTATATAAGAATATTAATCCTTAGTCGATGGAAATATACGGTAAAAATGTTTCTACATACTTAGGTATAGCTCAAGATACTGATTTTTAGTTATTACCTTATGGGGATGAATAATTACCACGCATGGATACGACAATAAAAAAAATATTTAATTTAAAATAATAAATTAGGTTTTTCAAAAATCCTTCCTTAATCAGCATAAATACTAAGTATCTGATAAAGTATTAAACCAACTATAAATAAACTTTTAATTTAAAAATATTTTCTAATTTAAATTAATTATTCTTCTTTTTAATATTTAATATCTAATAATAGTTTTTAATTAAAACTAGAAAAACTAATAATAGATTCATTAGTTGAGTTGTAAGATTAAATCATAAATTAGTTATTATTTAAAATAAAGGACTATCAAAAAAATACAAAAAGGTAAATTAAAAAGTTAACTTTAAGCATTTTTTATGTATCATTTTTGAAAGAAGAAAATTTAATTTTATAATTTTTTTAAATATTTAATAACGTGTGAACAAAATAAAATATATCTTTTTTGAAAATTATTTTTTAAATGGCTTTTTATTTATTAAAATAAGTAAAAAAGTCGTTGATTTTGCGAAATACATTATTAAATATTTTAAAAAATCAGAAATATCATTAAATAATTTAGATTTTTCTACATTTGAAATAAAAAAGTGTTAGTATATTTTTACTAAGTTTAGGTAATAAAAATACAATCTTTGAATTAAAAAATGTTAATTTATTCAATTACATAAAAAATGTACTGTAATTAAATATTCTTGATTTCTTAAAATAAGAATTAATAATTTATTTTTTGAAGAAGGTAAAACATTTTAAAAATTACTTAATTAATTACGAATTAAGTGTTTTTTACAGACATTTAAACCAATATTTTTGTAATTATTGAATGAATGATTAGTTTTACAAAAATTTTATAAAATTTACATGTAAATTGATTTATAAATAAATAAGAAAAAATATTTTATTAAAATTATTTTTTTGTGAAAGAATAAAGTAAAAAAAGTTAAAATTGTTGTAAAAATTTTTTTATAATTTTGTTGTAATTTTATATTAAACTTTACAAATAAACCTGCTAATTTTAATTAAAGAATATTTTTATCCTTTTTTTTGAAAGAGAATCACAAAATTTTAATGGAAAGTTATTGAAATTTTTATCAAAATTATGTATTATTTAACCTATATTGTCTGTGAAAAACTTTTGGTTATATAACTGTATTATTTAATGTTGTTATGATGAGAATTGAGTGTTTAATGCTATAAAGGAATAGGATCTAAAAAATAGTGATTAGTAAATTTTTAAACAAATCAAAAATGTAAATTTTAATCTTTTATTACATTTTATTATAAAAAGTAAATTTATAAATTTTGAAAAAATGCTCATATAAATCTATTTTCGACTTTTCTTCTCTTAGAAATTGATTACTTAGTTTGAATTCTGCGATATAGAAAACAGATTTATAATTTTGGTAAAAGATTTTTTACAATCTTTTTTTATTACAAACAAAAACTTGAAATTCGGATTGTGCATCAAAGTAATAGGTCTAACAAAGTTATAACAATGATTTCTTTAAAATACAAAATTTTTGGCTTTTCTTAAAACAAAAATATAAAGACTATTAATTAGAAAAATAGTAGATCTAGAAAATATGTATTTTTTTATTTCTCTCCGATGTAAATTCATTTTTATTAAAGCTATACTGAATTTACTAATAAACCTAAATATTCCTTAAAAAATTTTTTTTTGATTTAATATTCATCCTTAATACCTATTTGTTTTTTCAAGCGGATTTTATAATCTTCGATTGCATTTTTGTTGTTTTTGATAGAATTTTATATCAAATATTTATAATCATTTGTGTCTTTAAGAGATATTTTGTAAATTTATTATTCTCTTAAAATTTTATATCAGTAATTTCACGAATTAATTTAATAGTATGGTCAATTGCTTGGTAGAAAAGGAATTTTATCAATCCAACAAGGTTTTTTTGTTGTATTTTTTGCTTCTTCTGTTGAATAAAATTTTTAAACGAAATTTCTTTATTACAAAAATGTTTCAAGAATAAATATTTAGTCATTAAATTTAAATTAATTATCATCCCGGGTTTAATAAAGCTTTAAAATTTTTTTAGATAATTTACTTTTATCGAAACTAAAATTTGTTTTATTAAAATTAAAAAAAAATACAATAAATAATAAATTTAACCTCCTTTCTTTTGATATATTTAAAAATTTGTAAGGATATTTTTTTTTCATTCACCCCTATTTATGATTCAAAAATTTGATTATAAAAACATTTTAAATTTAAGTTTTATTGTAATAATATTATTTATTTAAATCAATTAAATAATTACCTCCTTTTTTTCCGAAAGTATTTTTCAATCAAAAATATTCATTCATTTAAAATAACAACTTTTCTATGAATTATTATTTTATATAAATCTTAATAAATAAAACTAAATAAATTTTTAATTTTTTTCCCATAAAATTTTAAAAAAATACTTCAAAAAAAAATATTTTATTAACTATGAGATGATTTTATCAGACTATTCTATTTCTAAACATTTTAACAAACAAAGCACCAAACCAATACAAAACAGAAAAAACAATGGCAGACATCCCAACTGATAACAAAAACACATATCCCTTCTCTTTACCACCAATCTTATCTCCCGGCCTATAATTGGCTTGTATCCTCAAAATTGTAAACGCACTAACAAAAAGTAAACTTGTATATTTTAAATAAAGATATAACTTACATTGCACATCACCACTCGAAAACACCATAAAAACAAAAGAATCTATAAAAATAATTGGAGAAATATAAAACCACTTTTCAAAAATTTCATTTTGTTTTTTATAAAAGTATTGGAATACAAATGCACAGCCCAGAAACAAAATCACCAACAAAGCCAAATAACTAATTTGTGTCATCCAAAATAATTTGTCGGATAGAAATGAACTATTTTTTTCTAATAAGTATAATGTTAATATTTTTGATGGTAGATACAAAGTATAAATGAACAGAATAACCAAAAAACCATCTAAGAAAGTTAGCTTGTTCATTAAACTTTTATAGATTGGTTTAAGTAACAGTGAGTTTAGGATGTCAGTTAATATGTCTTTTATTGTGTTGCTTTTTTGAACATATTTTTGTACCATGGGATTATTTTTTTATTTATTTATAATTTATAAAAATTAACCAATAAAATTTGTTAGATATTTCTTCTCTTTTGAAATTGGTTGATCAATTGTTGTAAAATAAATAAAAATACTTTTTTATGAAAAATAAATTAATTTAAATTAATGGAATTAGAAGAAATACTTGACGACCTAAGCGTAAGATTCATTTTACCATTAACACAATTAGAAAAAGACAACCCAGAAAGATTATACTTCACTTTAGAAGAATCATATTGGTTATTCATAGACTGTTACGTAAAAAAATATAAAAAATTCTATTTAAAATTTCGTGACTTTTGTAAAGCTCTTTTAATTCACAATTCTTTAGAATACAACGAAAATGATTATAGTTTATTTAAAAATTATAAGAAAGATATCCCAGTTTACGGTGCTATCATTGTGTCAAAGGATTTTAGTAAAATTTTGTTGGTAAAAGGTCATAAAAGTGAAATGTATTTCTTTCCGAAAGGAAAGAAATCTTTTGATGAAACAGGGAAACAGTGTGCTGAAAGAGAAGTAAACGAAGAGATAGGCCTAGAGGTGTATAACAAATTAAGTTCACTTTGTATAATTACACCTAGAGGCACCTTCTTTTTCTGTTTTAATATCTCATCAGAGCTTAAATTACAAACAAATACAAGAAATGAGATTGATGAAATACATTGGGCTGAGATTGATAGATTAAATGAGAATGAAGAGAAGTACAAGGTGGTATTGTTGTATATTGATGAGATTAAAGAGAAAATTGAGTTTTATAAAAGGGTTAGGGTTAAGTTTGATTTGGATAAAATTAGAAAAAAAATGAATGAGGTTTGTAATTGTAAAGGAGATTTATAAAAATAATAAATAATATTGTGTAANNATCTATTTTAAATTTATAAAATAAATTATATTATTTTTAATATTTAATTAAATTTTATAGATAATTCCTGTGTTACAATACATAGGTTTTTATTATTTCTTAATTTATAAGGCATTCCACACAAAAAAATATTATTATTTAGTAAGTCGATTTTAGCGTTTGCACTTGATAAGAAATCCATACCTATGATTATATCCTCTTTTAAATTCTTCACCAACTGAAATNTAACGCTCATATTTTGCCNNCCAAATGATAATTNTNCTTTTACCNCTCNGCTCATNTTTTCTTTTTGAGTTGCCGTTCTTATTTCAAGACCTTTCTCTTTAACCTTTAAGTTTTCTTTCTCAGCAATTCTCTGAAAATAAAGTTATGAAATGCACCGGTATCTACTAAACAAGCATATAAATTATTGTTAAGCTTTACTATTAGATATCTCACTGTTGCTCTATTCTCTTCCTTAGAGATTAAATTAGGTTTTTCTTTTACTATCACATTTTGTACAACATTATTTGTTTTTTTATGAGGTACACTCATTTTTTGTTCGATAAAATCTTTTTGACTTTGTTTCCTTTGTTTGCAGCTAGATGCATAGTGATTGCCCTCACAGATAAAACATTAAATTATTCTATCCTTGTTCTCGCCGATATTCTGGTATTCTTTTTTATTAAATTCTTTTTTACTATTTNCAANCCTTTTCCTACANNTATATTTTTCACATATTTCNAANATTTCATCNCAATCTACAGCNGATTCAACTTTATCTCTTNAAATNAGANGANAANATTTTATATTATTTTTAATTTTATNTGATGNAATGTCATTNNNGCATTNTTATNTANNATTTTAANCCTATANAANTATTCAACGAAATCNNAATTTCNTGGACCGTCTANTAAACATTTTACTAATTCAAAGTTCGCNTNTTCANAAGATTTCNCTATTGCAAGAAACTTTNTTTTAAANCGTATCTTAAAGTCTTTCCNGCATTTTATTTNNTCATCTANTAAAGCNTCAAACCATTTTAACACTNTTCCNTTCAGANAACTTCTGACTCCANCCAATAACTTAGTATCAGANCACTCATTCTGCACTANCTCAAATTGGTTTATCCATTCTTGANGANTTTNTCCTTTAAATCCTCCAAATNNTTGGAATCNAACATTAGATGTCGTNAGTGTTTTCAANATTTTCATAAGNTTATCGNCTTCTGGTNCNATTTTTCNGAACTCATCTTNNGATACCTTTGGCNGTTNAGTATTATCAACAGGTTCATTTCTTCGGTCACNATTGTTACCATGATTATCTTTTCATAAAATATTTAAACTATAAACATTTTTAGAAACCATCTTATTTATTTTCAATCATTATTTATCCTTTATATGTTTTTCAGGTCGAGAACATATAATAAAATCAATGTCATTGTTGACAGGTAAGTTTAACTTAATTACTGTTCCCTAACACAAATTAATTTAATACATTTTACCATTATTATTATTTATATATTATTTTATTTATTTGATATTTAATTGATTAAAACCCCTCATTTTTATTAGTTACAACAAGAATAAGCCTTTTCGCGTAGATATAACTGTTTAAATTACACGGTCTTTATTTTTTAATTCTATTTGATATATGGGATCTTTTTATTATTAAATAAATTTTATATTCCCATATGATAAAATTAAAAAAATCACAAAAAATGAAGAACAAATTATTTGAAACGATTATATCTACAAAAAGGCGTATTATAATCAACAAACAAGAATAAAGGTATATGGTAAAATCATGCACAGCACGTGCTACCAGTGATGTAGAAATCAATTTTAATTTATTAACTTTTNGTGTTATCAAACCACATAATCATTTAGCTANTATATTTGCAGTTAAAAAAAATTTATACCTATAAAATGAAGGAATTGATTAAAATCACAAAGGATTTACTTAAAATGTCGTATATAGTGTGATACGAAGCGTTGATCATATGACTATCACAGCACTTGGAAATTTTGCAAGCTTATATAAGACATCAAGAAGTTACAAGTCGTCTTTAATAAATCCTAAACCTTATCTATGTCCTATTATTAAAATAAGCAGCAAATTATCAAGAAACTATACCAATGAACAGTTTTTTCAGTATGGTGTATATAATTTTAGAAAGTATTTTGTAGATGAAACCATAACTTTATTTTTTTTCTTCATCAATGGCAAGCAAATTACGCATTTATAATATTTGGTCTATTGATGAAACATTAAAAGTAATTTCAGAGCCGTATTATTAATTATTTCTGGCTGCTTTTATTGAGCGCTCACGCGTATTTCCTGTCGCTTTTGTAATTATTGAAAATAAAAGAAAAGAAACATATACTAATTTATTTAAATTATTAGATCAGATTATAGGACCTCTTAGTCCAAGAGTTGTTAAATATAATTTAGAATAGCTTCTATTTCAGCTATAAAATCAATGTATTCTCATGTTAACATCTCAGGATGTCAGTTTCCTTTAGGGCAGGCCATAATCAGAAAAATAAATGAATCGGAATCAAAAACAATTACCAAACTGTTTTAAAGGTGAAAATATTTACAAAGGCACTAATTTGCCTTTTTTATTTAAAATTTGAAGAAATTTATAACAATTCAATGATATAAGAAATTACATTTACTTTCCAGAAAAACTCACTGAAATCTACGAATATTTTTTCAACAATGTTTTGGAAACATGTCAGATGTAAATTATTCGCCAATTTTTTCAAAAATAGAGTCATGTTTGATAATAATATAGTAAGAAGCAACAATGCTATAGAAGGATGGCATTATTTTTTTTTATCAGCTTTTAGAACTTCGTGTAATCTTTCCTTTGCTTGTTAAAAAACTTAGGGACGAATAGGACGTCCTGCGCATTAAAAAAATAAGACTTGGTTTTGGTTATATATTAGAAAGAAATTTGAAATATATTGAACTTGAAGAAATATTAAAGCAGCATCTAGAAGAAAATTCTAGACGTAATTATGGAGCAGAGTTAGTTTTAAATATGATAAATTTTGTTTTTTTTAANNTAATCATTTAGTTTGTTATAATATTTTATACCAATAGAATTAAGCTTTATAGTTTAAATTAAAAAACGATCCTATAATATGATTGGTTGATTTCTTTTGAAAAAATCAGCCAATCATATTGTGGGGTTGTTTTTGCTGTCACCAATATATCATATGTTTATATAAGAATGTATTAAATAATTTAAGGGATTTGGAGTAAATATAAAAATACATTTTATTGTTTTTCTTGAAATCCACTGATTTTGTTTGTCAAAGCTGAAATTGCAAAAATTACAGAAAGAGGAATATTTAAATCTTACAGAAAAATAGTATATCACAAAAACTTGATAATATATTTAATTTTATCTTATTAATTGATTATTTTTGTAATTTTAATTTAACGAATTTAAGTGAAGGAAAATTTGATAATAAAATTTGATTTAAAAAATAGTATTAAATTATGTTTCATTAAATTAAGTAGATTAACTTTAAGAGAAATTTGATATTTACAGTAAAANAAGGGTCATTTTTTCATGCTCAAGTTTCATTTTCAAAAATGAACGTAGGAATTCACCTGCATCATTTTGTCTACCTGATATGATTGAAGAATTGTTTAAACTATTTATAAGCTCATCAAAATAAGGGTATAAATCACTAAAACTATTAGTTTTGTTTAAATTTGAAAGTATATGGTATGTAGTACAGTCTAAACTGTTTGTAAAATCTGAAAAGCATTTTTTATATTTTGTAAGTAATCCTAAAGAAGCTGCGGCAAAGCAATAATTTCCTAGTTCTAAGCTTGTTGCAGTGTAAACATAGTTTAAAAGAATTATAATAGTTTTGCAGAAAAATAGAAAGAGCATAATATTAAGGGTTATATTTTTAAAGATTTAAATAAATAAAAAAATACCTTTTTTGGACACAAAATCAGCAAATTTAAATTCTTTAATTTAGATTTTACTAGGTTTTTAAAAAAAATATAAAAAAATTAAAATTACAAAATAAATTTAAAAAATATATTTAAGGTTGTCCAAGAATTTTATTTTATTTCAAATTTGCAATATAAAACAATTTGTAATTGGCCTCTTAATAACTCCAAACTTTATAACTAAAATGTTACTGTCTTCTAAACTCTTAAAAAATATTGCTTTTTTTATGAGCATTTTTTTCAAATTTTTCAGAACAAAAAATTTTTTAATATATAAAAAATTATTAAAAATGTGTCCATGATTTCTACTATAGTAAAAAATTTTAATATAGGTTGAGTCGATTGCAAATCTTTAATTATGTTAATACTAAATATTTTACTTTTTTATATTTATGAAAATTAAGATAAAGTGGAACAAAATTTTGACAGAAAAACTTATTAATTTGAGACATGCCGCC